>JAPYYV010004863.1:0-33697 GCA_030522625.1 Copidosoma aretas
AAAAAAAAAAAAAAAAAAAAAAAAAAAAAAAAAAAAAAAAAAAAAAAAAAAAAAATAAATTTTTAAAAAAAAAAAAAAAAAAAAAAAAAAAAAAAAAAAAAAAAAAAAAAAAAAAAAAAAAAAAAAAAAAAAAAAAAAAAAATTGTATACGTGGTACTGAGAACTATTTTTAAACGATTTTTTAAATAAAATATGTTTTCTAAATGTCTAAAGATAGCAGATTGGCGCACGGAGCTCGCAAGGGGCAAAGCCCCACTAGTATATATATCTCTCTATATTACATAGTTGTGTGAACAAAATGTGGTCCCCGCCCCCCCCCCCCCACTACCCCCCAGCTCCCTTCAGCTCCCTCTCAAATCACGTAGTTATTCGTTCATTTTACCGTGATTTTAAACCCAATTTTTATTGGGTTAGCTCCCACCCTTTCCGCCCCGGATCCCCACAGCTCCCCCTCCACCACCCCCTCACCACCCGCTCAGCTCCTCAGCATTAACTCATAACCTATTACACAATACACACACAAGCGCATAACTTAATTATAAGATCATGCATGGAAATTAATAATTTGGTTTCATTTCGATTTCTCCCTTCTACATGTTTTAAGTTGAACATTATAATAATAAGTGTACAATAAAATAACATGAGGGTAGAACAAAAGTAGCTCTTACTACCAAGATATTGATTCTATAATATATATATATATATATATATCTCTGTATTATACAGTTGATTCGTGTAGGTCGTAAGTAACAGCCCCCCCCCCCCCATGCACCCCACACGTTTTTCCCATGCTCAAAAATAAGGTAAAAATATGGTAATTCTTAATAATTTTCTATAGAAAGTCTGTACCACCACGCGCTCCCCCTCTTATCGACGCCCCTGCCCCATTTCAGTTCCCCCCCACCCAAAAACCCCCACTGCCCCCTCTCATTTCATCCGTAGCCCACACACGTCCTTCCACGCCGCCCCATGCACCACATTTTTGTTAGGTTACCCCTTACTTACCTAACAATTCGCGAGGACTTAGAATTTAAATGAGCCTAATATATTTCCTCCCCCCGACTAACGGCCGCCCCGCATTTTAACCATGGCGAAAGATGGCCGGCGTCGATCAAAAGACACATTCTCGCCGACGTCTCCCGAAAACAGACGAACTATTCCGATTACAGAGGAATCGAATCACCCAACCCCTTAACATCGTCGAACATTGCCGAAAACAACCTATTGCAGCTAAAGCCGCTTCTCTACAGCCGCTCGGGATTTTCTATTATGTATGCACTTCTTGATTGGCTAATAGACGAAGGCACAACAATAAAATGTGACCATTAGTAATACAACTTATGAAACAGACAACGAAACACCCGTAAGATCGAGCTTTACTAAATAACAAAAATATAACTTTAACACCTACAAGCAAATAACCAAATAGACTCGCCCGCAAAAAAAACCTGGTGTGTGCAAACCATAAGTGCGCTGTAGTCTAGCAATGTATATCTGAGCAGTGATAGGCTAAGATCTCCCAATCAAAAACCATGTTTTTTTCATATTAAATATGATAAGCGATATAGTTTTGTGTATTACGCTTACAATACATTTGATTATTATGTAAAAAGACAAGGTTTGCTAGATAGCACACGCTTTTGACAAGGGAGAAAGCCAAATAGGTTTTAGGGCAATAAAGATCCAAATATGTAAAAAGAGAACACATACTTCAAAACAATGTTCTAATACGTCAAAAATAACCAACATTGCTGTACTCAGGCAGAAAATACAAAACCTGACCGTCAGTGATACAGCTGTTGGAACAGGCACTTACCCGAAATCCATACACTTTAGCTCAATGCGTAATTCAAATGAAACTAAATCATAGCACATGTAAACAAATAACAAAATACACTCTTTCGCTTACACTGTTTGTTGACAATAATTTATTTAGCAATTCAGAATGCAAGCAGAGTAGTCTATTGGGTTTCGGAATAACATACATAGGATAATCACACCTTATTACTGGAATCGGACAGAGAAACCGACTCATGGACATGGGGGAAAGAAAACCAGGCATTTGCAGATCATAATTACGTTGTAGTCTAGCAAGATATGACTCAAATGTAAATTGCTAAGGATTCTGAATCGGAAACAATGTTATTTTTATAAAAAATTCGATAAGCACTTTTTTTTCGTCTATTATACTTACTATATAGGTGTATTATAATTATGATCATGATGACAATAGACAACGTTTACTGGATAGCACATGCTTATGACAAGGGAGAGAACCAATTAGATTTTGGGGCAATGAAGCTCCATATTTGTCTAACAGAAAATATGTGTTTTAATACAATGCTCTACTACAACGTCTAAAAATAACCAACTTTGTTGTACTACGGCGGAAAACATAAAACGTGACTGAGAGTAATACCGCAGATAAAACCGATATTGGATGGAAGACACGTACACTTCAGCTTAATACTTATGTCAAAAAAATCAAAACCAATGCACTTTAAACCAAATCAACAAATTAACTCGCCCTATTACAATGTTCATTAATAAATAATTTATCCACTAATACAAAACAATTTCGAAGAAAAGCATAAATATAAATCTCTAGCTCCTTGAACCGAATAATTTAATATACTTCGTTCTAATATCCGCAGGGAAATCAAATAATTAAAGTCAAAACTATTGATTATTTCTAATAATTGGATTATTGGAAGAGTGGGGATATTATAATTATTTCAGAAGTAATTATAGTATCGTGTATTTTTATTTAGACGAATCAGCATTAATGATATAAAAAATTTTGAAAATGTTTTGGCTCCCATGTATTAAGTTATACTTTTCCGGCAAACAATATATGTAGATGTGGCTAATTACGCCAAAATTTGTTTTGTAATATTACCAGCTTAAATTTTAAAATAATAAGACGCAGAAAAATCAAATAATTCATCCATAAAACCTCATATTTAGAAAACTAATGATAGAAAATATTATATCTGTGTAAATTGAAAGCAATAAAAATTGTTAAAAAAGTCTGAAACTTCAGAAAATAATAATTTATTTATATAAAAACCAACAAATTATTAAAATGAAAGGATTATTAATTAGTATATAGAAAAGCTGCAACTAAAATCTATTTTTGAAGTTATGAAAAACCTATTAAATTGATTTTTTGATAGTTTAATAATGTAAATCAACAAATATTTAAACAAATTCATAAATGAATAGTAATTAAATATTTATTTTAAAAGTAAGTTACAAACAGAAATATAGAAGGTAGTGATGTACAGCTTACTAACAATGATCTAAGCTCAAATTTTAAAACATAAGGACGCAATGAAAATCAAATAGTTTACCTATAGAACCTTATATTTATATACTAATAATAGAAAACGATCATATGCGTAAGACTATTTTTTTTTAAATTATGATAAAAGTGTAAAAATTCAGAAAATATTTATTTATTTACTGAAAACTAACAAATTAATAAAATAAAAGAAATACTAATAACTATATCGAAAAGCTGAGAGTAAACTATATTTTTAAGGTTTGTACAAACTTATTAAATTAATTGTTTGACAGTTTATTAATGTTAATCAACAAATATTTAAACAAATTTATAGATAAATAGTAATTAAATGTTTAATTTAAAAGTAAGTTACGAACAGAAATATAGAAGGTAGTGATGTATAGCTTACTAACAGAGGTAGCTCATAGATAAGTCGACACGGTACACGGCTCGTATGCACGAGATATCGAGTTTAAATCCGGTGGAAAAAGGTTTTTTTTCAGGAATTAAAAATTTACTTACGTTACATATTTTTTAAGGGGGAAAAATTGAAAATCATTGATGTACTTCCCTGCATAACGGTCACATAGAAGTATAACTTTAATTGAATTATTTCATACGTGGAAGGATGCTATCAATGGTTATCGTATATAATCCCAGAGTTACCGTGAAAAATCTGGAGGGTCGGCGCGCAGATCGCGCAGAGGGCGGAGCCCTACTAGTATATATATATATATATATATATATATATATATATATATATATATATACACATTAGCTGTCATTGGCTCAGTTGTTAGAGTACTAGCCTCCGAAACAACGCAGTTTAAGAGGTAGTGAGTTCTAATCCCAGTCAGATCATGCAGTTTTTTCTGAGAATCATTTGTGATTATTGTCATCATCATTAGACATTGCTTTTTGTAAAAAAAATTTCGAATAATCCGAATAATTATGTTCTGTTCAATGATTATCATAAATATATTTTTAAAATTATATTTATAAGAGATCTTAAATGATTTTTATAGATTGTCCTCGCGTTTAATGGACAATTTTCTTGAATAAAACATTTATTAGTTAAGAGATTATATTTCATTATTCAATTAGTTTTTGAAATAGGGCATAGTTTCATAGTTTTACAAAAAGACTTATTTGCCATTGCTTTTACGGTTGTTATTGTTTGATCATAATATAAAATTTAATTCATTACACAAATGTATATCATGTCGTATACTTCTGGATATTATTTAGAGAATTTTTTAGAATCATATAAGTAATAACAACAAAAAAGTTTAGCTTACCTGTCTGTATGCTTCATGGGCGTTTTGGGAAATATAGATAAAAATTATATAAGACATATATTTTGATTAATGTAAACACCTGTGTAATGAAGTGTTAACTAAAGTAAAGATTTAGAAGAAAGGGTATTAAAATACTCTACATAATCAAGAGAATTCAGAAATGAAGAAAATATTATTCGGATAATTTTACAGAGAAACGAACCGATCTCTCGGTGTGGACTGAGGGGGTGGCTGCTTGGGGTCGGACTAGCTTAAGTTGGGGCTGAGGTGGGAAAATCAAGAAGGTCTAAGAGAGAATAGTGTGATAGCCGAAAGAGGATTATGAAAAGGTGGGAGCTACAAATGACGTATTTTACATTATAGCTTTATTATTTTTCCTATATTTTTTTTTGGTTGCGGTGGGGGGAGGGGGAGAGTTAAAATTACTTCAGGAAAATCCTACCTATTTTTTGTATCGCATCTAAATATTGTTTTACATTGAAAAAGTATTTTGCAACCTACGATTGCATTTAAACTTATACATTAACTTACTGCCGGGAATCGTTTTTTTTTTATATATATTTCATTTTATACAAGAAAATCAATTGGCTGTCAAGCGAAATGTTTTGTTTAAAAGTTTTAGCTCACTTAATTAGCACCAATTCAGAAAATAAATTTTACTTTAACCAACTGTCCGGTCGTAAATGACAAAAAATCACGAAAATTCTTTTTTCGTTCTGTTTGAATAACTATTCTTTAAATGCAATGACAATGCTTCGAATTCATCAAAATAGAGTTTATGTTGTTTGCATGTTGTATTCTAAATTCTATCTTGATTGGCTTGATTGTCTACGTACTATGTAATTTGCATCAAAAAAAAATTTTAAGTTGTAATCCGTTCTAAAAATTTTTTGAAAGGATCGTACATTACCGTATCTGATTTTGCGTGATAATATAATCGTAGGTCTCATTGTTTAATCATAAAGTTGATGATTTTATTATAAGAAACTAACATTTTCCAATGAATGTGATTTGAAGCTTAACTGCATATTTAATATCTCTTAGGTTTATTACAATGGGATAATGGTCTTGATTGCATTAAATTGTTAAAATTTTTCTGCAAATTAAAAAAAAAATTGCTGTACGACCAATAGGGGCGAAGATATACTATTTTTTTTCATTGACTGAGACTTCGTTTATTAAAATTAGGACCTAAAATCGAAGCATATAATCTTTAAAGCACTAAATTTTTGGAGGAGTAATTTTGCAACTGCTTATAACTCTTTGTATTCCTACGACGAATTATACACAACTTTTTCCCATACGGTTTTGAAACTTTATGCCCATTTTCAGAAATTTTTTTATTTTTCAATCATCAATTGTCCTTACATAGTTCATTTATATCTTGCTTTTCCTTTAAAATTATACATAATTTTCTATTTGATATCAATCATGAACTAAATATCTGAAAAAATATATGATCAACACTACATATAAAAAATATATAATTTATATAAATGACTCTCTCAATGTCCAATTCGTTTAGTCAATTATAAAAGTTAGTAGATCAATTATTTTGTATTTTCCCCCTCCAAAAATTTTTAACGAAAGTGGATTTTTAGTTTCCAAACAAAAACCTTTTTCCAACTGACATAAACTCTCGACCACGTGTATTTGAGCGGTGTACCGTGTCGACTTAACTAAGAGCTACTTGTGTAAGTAGCTACTTATCATATCCTTCTATATTGCGATTTGTAACCTACTTTTAATTTAAATGTACATTTAATCATTTTCTTTAATTTGTTTCAATATTTCTTAATATAAATCAATTAACTATCCAACAAAAAATTTAAAAGGTTTTTCAAAAATTTTTAAAAATTGATACCTTTTCTACATGTCAATTGATATTTTTATATATATAAATATATCTTTCATTTTATTATTTTCGTAATATTTGACCTTTAGATTTTTGCACTTCGTCTTCGTACGCGCGAAAGAGCTTGGATTATCACCAAATACATTACGGCGGAATCAGCCACATCGACTTATCTATGTGCGGAATTAGCCGCATCTACATATATTGTTTGCCGAAGAATTATAACGTTATACATTGGTTCCCAAGTTTTTTAAAACATTTTTTCATACAATAATTTTACTACTATCTATACTTACTACATACGCACGATTCTATAATTACTTATAAAATAATTATAACAACCCAACTCTCCCAATAAGTCACTTTATAAAAACAATAAATGATTTCGACTTCAATTATTTATTTGTCCTTCGGTCATTAGGTTGAAGTAGATCGGGTTATTTGGTTAAACAAGTTGGAGATTCATATTTTGGCTTTTCTTTTAAAATAATTTAAATTAGTGGATAATTTATTGATTATTAAATAGTGTGATTCTCCAAGTTAGTTTGATTATTTGGTTTTAGGTGAGTGAGTTTTAATTTATTTGAATTTTATATTGAGCTAAATTGTCCGTGTCTCGTATCTATAATCTGTTTTATCAGCAATATTACTGTTTGTCACATTTTTTATTTTCTTTTATCGTACAACAAAGTTGGTTATTTTTAGAAGTAGTAGTGGAACATTGTATTGAAACACATTTTTTCTGTTAGGCAACTATGGAGCTTACTTGCCCTTAAATCTAATTGATTTTCTTGGTTGTAAAAAGCATGTGGTATCTAGCAAACCTTGTTTATTTCCATCATGCTCAAAAGTACAATACACTTATATATAAAATATGATCCACAGAAAAATAGTGTTAATCATATATTGTATGAAAATATCAATATAAGTGATTGAAACTCCTAAGCCAAATACATTTTAGTTATAGTTTGCTGAATTACAACGCACCCATGGTTTGTAAGTGCCTGGTTGTCTTTCCACCATTTATATGAGTCGGTTTATTTGTCCGATTCTGGTAATGAGGAATGGTTATACTACGTACCTTCTCACGAAACACAATAGACTACTCTGATTACATTCAGAATTACTAAATAAATTATTAATTTTTAAACAGTTTAAGCGGGAAATTCTATAGAGTTGTTTGGTCTTAGGTGCTTGTGTTATATTTTATTTGAGTTCCGTATTAAGCTGAATTCTACGAGTCTTTCAGTATGTGTTTCATCAGCGTTATAACTGAAGCTGACTTTTTTTATTTCCTGCCTCAGAACAGCCAACTGAGTTATTTTTGACGTAGTAGCAAAAAATTGTATTCTAACAAATTTTTTCTTTTTCACCAATATAGAGCTTAGTTGTAATGAAATCTGATTATTTTTCTACGCTGTCAAAAGTATATGCTATTCAACCAACCTTGTCTATCTACATCATAATTGGAAGTATAATACACCTTTACAGTAAGTAGAAAAGTTAAAGAATGGGCGTGATTTTAGCTTATTTTTACTCTTAGCTTTATTCCAAAAAGTTTCATCGAGGGGTGGCGAGGAGGGGCTACTACTTACGCTCCACACAAATTGAGTATAGAGTATACAAAGATATATATCTTCATATATTATATAGTTGTATGAACAAAAGATGGTCCCAGCCCCCCCAGCTCCGCCTCAGCTCCTCCCCGGCTCCCCACAGCTTCCCGTGAAATCACGTAGTTATTCATTAATTTTTACGTGATTTTGACCCCAATTTTTTTTAGGATAGCTCCTCCCGCTCCCCACAGCTCCTCCTTCATTACCCACTCGTCTTTCCCTTAGCTCCATCCCATCACCTCATAACCTATTTCACAATACACACACACACACACACACACATAACTTGATTATAAGTTAATGCATATAATATAATTTCGATTCGTTTCGATTTTTTCCTTCTACATAATTTAAGATTAATATCATATTAACGAATGTACGATGAAAAAACATAAACAACCGATTGCAGCCAAAGCCACTCCTTCACAGCACTTTGGAAATTTCTGGTTTACCCGCACGTTTAATTTGGCTGATAGACAGAAGCACAACAATAAAACGCGTCCATTAGTAATACAACTGATAAAACAGATAACGGAATACCCGTAAACTAGAGCACAATACGAAATAAAAATAAAATATAACACCTAGAACTAAATAACCCAATGGACTCGCCCGCTTACACTGTCTATTAACAGATCATTTATTTACTAAGAGTGTAAGCAGATAAGTGTATTGGTTTTCGAAATAAAGTACATTGAATAATACCCTATATTATACCCTATTAACACCCAATTGCAGGAATCGGGTAGAGCAACCGATGCATGCACATGGTGCAAAAAAAAACAAATGTGTGCAAACCATAATTGCGATGAAGTCAAGCAATGTATATCTAAGCAGTAATAGGCTAAGATATCCCAATCGAAAACTCGGTTTTTTTCATACAAAGTATAATAAGCAATATATTTTCGTGTATTATACTTACTACATAGGTGTATTATACTTTTGATCATGATGTAAATAGACGAGGTTTGCTAGATAGCACATGCTTTTGACAAGAGAGAAAACCAATTAGATTTTAGGGCAAAGAAGTTCCAAATTTGTCAAAAAGAAAACACGTGTTTTAATACAATGTTCTACTACATCAAAAATAACCAAAATTTCTGTACTTAGGCAGAAAATAAAAAACGTGACTGTAAGTGATACAGCTGATGAAACAGATACCCAAAATCCGTACACTTTAGCTCAATACGGAATTCAAATAAAATAAAATCAAAGAACATATAATAAAATAACAGAATATACTATCCCGCTAATACTGTTTGATGATAAATAATTTGTTTAGTAATTCAGAAGGTAGGCAGAGTGGTATATTAGGTTTCGAGATAACATACATAGAATAATCACACCTGATTACTGGATTTGGACAGAGGAATCGACTCATGAACATGGGGGAAAGAAAACCAGGCATGTGCAGGCTATAATTACGTTGTAGTCTAGCAAGATATAACTTAAATATAATTGGCTCAGGATTCTGAATCGGAAACAATGTTATTATTATAAAAAATTTGATAAGCACTATTTTTTTGTGTATTATACTTACCATACCTTAAGGTGTACTATAATTTCGATTCTGATGATAATAGACAACGTTTGCTAGATAGCACATGCTTATGACAAGGGAGAAAACCAATCAGATTTTAGGGCAATGAAGCTCCATATTTGTCTAGCATAAAATATGTGTTTTTAAACAATGCTCTACTACTACGTCCAAAAATAACCAACTTTTTTTTACTACGTTGGAAAACAAAAAACCTGACTGGCAGTAATACCAGATTCGACTGATAGAAGACACGTACACTTCAGCTTAATACTTATGTCAAAGAAATCAAAACCCTATGCACCTTAACCCAAATCACCAAATTTACTCGCCCGATTACAATGTTCACCATTAAATAATTTATCCACTAATATAAAACAATTTGGATGAAAAGCATAAATATAAATCTGTAGCTCCTTCAACCGAACAACCCAATATACTTCAACCTAATATCTGAAGGGAAAACAAATCATTAAAGTTAAAACTATTTATTGTCTTGAATAATTGGGTTATTGGAAGAGTGGGGATATTATAATTATTTTAGAAGTAATTATAAGATTGTGTATATTTAGTCAGTTGAGAAGAAAGTGGCAATAACGTAGGAAAAATCTTTGAAAAAAACTTGGGCACCCATGTATCAAGTTATACTTTTCCGGCACACAATATATTTAGATGTGGCTGATTCCGCCGATATTTGTTTGGTAATGATCCAAGCTCAAATTTTAAAACATTAGGACGCAATGGAAATCAAATAGTTCACCTATAGAACCTCATATTTATATACTAATAATAGAAAACGATCATATGCGTAAAACTATTTTTTTTTTAATTATGAAAAAAGTGTAAAAATTCAGAAAATATTTATTTATTTACTGAAAACTAACAAATTAATAAAATAAAAGAAATACTAATAACTATATCGAAAAGCTGAGAGTGAAATATATTTTTAAAGTTTGTAAAAACTTATTAAATTATTTGTTTGACAGTTTATTAATGTTAATCAACAAATATTTGAACAAATTCATAAATAATTAGTTGATCAATATTTTAATTAAGAGTAAGTTACAAACTAAAATATAGAAGGTAGTGATATATAGCTTACTAACAGAGGTAGCTCATAGATAAGTGGACACGGTACACGGCTTGTATGCACGAGATATCGAGTTTAAATCCGGTGGAAAAAGTTTTTTTTCAGAAATTAAAAATGTATTCACGTTACATATTTTTTAAGGGGGAAAAATTGAAAATCATTGATGTACTTCCCTGCATAACGGTTACATAAAAAAATATAACTTTAATGGAATTATTTCATACGTGGAAGGATGCTATCAATGGTTATCGTATATAATCCCAGAGTTATTATGAAAAATCTGGGGGTTCGCGCAAGGAGCGCGCAGGGGGGCGAAGCCCTACTAGTATATATATATATATATATATATATATATATATATACACACTAGTTGGGCTTCGCCTTATTTTTCTATGTTGTCAAAAGCATGTGCTATCCAGCCATATTGCTAGTGATATTTTGTATGTCAAAAAACAAGGTATTTGACTGAGAGATTTTATCTCATCACTGCTCAGATATAGTTTTCCAGATTTTAGCATGATTATGGTTTGCAAACACCTATTTTTTTTGTTCGATCTGCATGAATCGGTTGCGCCGTCACATTCCTGTAATAGCTTGTTACTGTCACATGTACTTTATTCTGAGATCGAATACAATAGTCTTTCTATACTATCAATTAGTGAATAAATGAGGGGTTTATCGTGTAATCTTAAAGTATTTTTACAGATTATAAAAAAGTTAATTATTTATAATTTTCAATTGTTTACTGTCATGAGTTATCTTATATGTACTCTATAGGAACTATTGTCTTTCTGATCGAGTGAAGCACGCGTGCAACAATTGTTTTCGAAAAATATAGTTGGTCATAATGCTGTTTTGTACTACCCAGGAACTTTTTTTTTCCTAATTGATCTTATCATGCTTTTAAGAACTGTTTATACTGTATTGATATTTTATGGTAGAAGATCCTTCGCTTATTCTAAAATAAAAACCAAAGTTTATATATCTAAGTACTTTAAACTTCATCCTCTTTACTTGCCCCATTATATTAATACATCAAAATGCATAATAAACACAACTTGGATAAAAGTGGGCAACACAATTTAGTTATCATATTATTCTATATTATGGCCAATATTTTGGAGCTAACGCAACCTTATCAGGACATCATGTGAGTGCAGCAAGCACTACATTAGCAGACACGCAACGCAGAGTTTATACTACGGTCAACGTTATGATAGGAAAAATTACATGAACAATACATCAACAAGATATTTACAAATGGTAAAAGCTTATCGATTTAAACGTTATTCTTTGTTGAACATAATCATGCTGATGGGCGAGTGACATACTTTTTTTTTAAATGTTCAATGTTCCTTAATAAGACATTTTGTACATTAGAAACTGCATGCAAATTATGAATCTTTAGAACTATCATGTTTTCTAAACGAGATAAAGAACTGCATACAGGTTTAGCATGATATAGGGTATAAATCACACCTTTTATCAAACGCAAAAACACTAAGTGTGGCATATCATCATTGCCAAATTTTGGCGAACGTTTACCAAACTTGTGGCGCAACCGTTTGACTTAAGTTTGCTACAATTCTGCCATTTTAAGGCAAGTTGCGGATAAGCAGAGACTTTGGTTGTCAGCCCAAAATAATAATAAGAAAATATATTTATATTTATAGGCATCGTTCACGGCCTTCTGCGCTGATCCATGCCATTCAAAGTGCATCTTGTATACAAAAATTCAGATCGCGTCAGCAGACTTTAACGCTGATAAATAGCCAAAGCACAGAATGAGAAGTCAGTGCAAAAAATTAGCTGATCACCTTTAATTGACATAAATACATAGTGCGTTAATATTGAGGAATCATAGTTATGGTGAGTAAAAAATACATTTTGGCAGTTAGATGGTAAGACCCAATTATTTGTAAATCAAATTTTTTTACTCTCCCCTATTTAACTTAAAATGTAGACCAATATAAGTTTGCCTCGGGACCGTGAACGGCAACAATAATTTTTGGCTACTGTTTACGGTCCCGAATGCAAATTTCCGACTGATCGTTTTCCCGATCGATTATTTTTCCGAGAACTATTTTCACTAATGCGACTTCCCGAGTACACTGTGTTCAACTCGCTCGTACGGATTAGGAAAAATCTAAAAAAATAATAAAAAAATAATTGATAGATTTTGACTTGCTTTTCATGATGGTGCTATTGTTTTTGCTCAAAAACGTTTTTTTGTATTGAAATATGTTTATGAATTTTTTGTCGTTTCTCTAGAATCCATCACAGTTTAACGAAATAAAAGTAACACGAATCAAAATAGCAATACTCGGACGAGACCTCCACAAATTTTTAGAGAGACAGGTCAAGAAATGCGTAAATGACAAGCAAATAAAGACGTTGACATTGGGTCAGCCACGCTTGACAGAGAACTATATAGTTATAGTACAAACTAAAGACTCACTGATAACTACTTGACATTCATCAAAACATAGTTTACGTTATGAATAAGTAGAAGTCATGAACATTACTTGATCCGCTGGATAGTTCACGAATAATGGAATTTGCAACTTAAACTTTAAAGTTTCAATTTGTTCGAAAATTTCTTGTAGTATCGTATATTACTATATTTTATTGTACATACTAACATAATCGTATGTTTCATTATTTAGTCATACAATTTATGATCAGATTGTATTAAAGAAACATTTCGCAATTATAACGAATTAAAGCTTAATTGCGAGAAATGTATTATGTGAGGTACCATATGAAAGCTTAGAATTTTTACTATAATACAGTAATTTTTTTAATGCATAATATAGATAAACATGGAAAAATTACAAATAGACCGTAGAATATTGATAATAATATAGTGTATTGAAAAGACATGGTATCCGATAGGGAGATCTTAGCTTATCACTGTTCAGATATAGTTTGCTAGATTTTAGCACAATAATGGTTTGCAAACACCTCTTTTTTTTGCACCATCTGTATACATCGGTTGCTCTGCCCCATTTCTGTGATAGGTTGTTATTGTCGAATGTACTTTATTGTTATTAATTTCATCTAATTTTTAAAAAGTTTTGAATAACTTATTAAAATAATTGTTGGATAGTTCATTAATTTATATTAAAAAATAACTAAAAACAATTTTAAAAAAAGCGTACATGAATATTTTAATTAAAAGTTGGATACACACTGTAATATAGAAGGAAGTGATAAGTAGATAACTCGTAGAGGTAGCTCTTGGTTAAGTCGACACGGTACACGGATCGTATGAACAAGGTCAGACGTTCATGTCAGTTGGAAAATGGTTTTGGTTAGAAATTGAAAATTCAGTTTCGTTAAAAAATTTTTAAGGGTGAAAAATTCGAAATAATTAATTTAGTAACGTTTATAGTAGAATCAATAAGATGTACATTAATGAAGTCATGTGCACATATTATATATTTTTTATACATAGTGTCAATGATACAATTTTCAGATATTTTATTCTTAATTGGTATCAAATAGAAAATTCTGTATAACTATAAAGGAAAAGCAAGATATAAATAAACTATGTAAACAGAAACTTTTCGGCTGATCTGTCCAATTGTTGTAATAATGTATGAATACTGTGTACGTTCTCGCGAAACACAATAGACTACTGCTTCAATTCTGAATTACTAAATGAATTATTAATTAATAAACAGTCTAAGCGGGCAATTCGATTCGATTGTTTAGTCTTAGGTGCCTGGTTTTTATATCATTTGGATTCCGTGTTTAGCTGAATTTTACGGGTCTTTCAATATGTGTTTAATCAGCGTTATAACTGACGTTAACGTTTTTTATTTTCTGCCTCAGCAGAGCCAACTTAGTTATTCTTGACGTAGTAGTAGAGCATTGTATTTAAACAAATATTTTTATTTTCAAATACAGAGATCAGCTGTCATAAAATTTGATTATTTTTCTATGTTGTCAGATGCATGTGCTATCTAGCCAACCTTGCCTATTTACATTCTAATTAAAAGTGCAGTACACCTTCACAGTTAGTGTAATACACAGAATTATATTGCGAATGATATTTTATATTAAGAAGACATTTTATGCGATAAGGAGATCTTAGCTTATAACTATTAAGATATAGTTTGCTATATTTCAGCACAATTATGGTTTGCACACACTTGTTTCTTTTTTGCATTATGTGCATGCATCGGTTTCTATGTCCGATTCCTGCAATTGGGTGTTTTTAGGGTATAATATAGGGAATTATTCCATGTACTTTATTCCAAAACCCAATATACTTCTCTGCTTACACTTTCAGTAAATAAATTATCTGCCAATAGACAGTGTAAGCGGGCGAGTCCATTGGGTTATTTAGTTGTAGGTGTATTTTATTTTCATTTCGTATTGTGCTCTAGTGTACGGGTGTTCCGTTATCCGTTTCATCAGTTGTATTACTGATGGTAACTTTTTCTTGTTGTGCCTCTGTCTATTAGCCAAATAAGACGTGGGGGCCAAACAGAAAATCCCGAGTAGCTTTGAATGAGCGGCTTCAGCTGCAATCAGTTGTTTTTGGCAATGTTTGACAATGTTGGGGGGCTTGGGTGAAAGGATTCGTCTGTAATTGAAATAATTCGTCTGTTTTTAGGAGACTTTGGATAGAATGTGTCTTTCGGGTGACGTCGGACATCTTCGGCAATGGTTAAAATGCAAGGGAGCAGGGAAGGGTGTATAAGACTCAAATAAATTCTAAGTCCTTGCGAATCGTTAGGTTAGTAAGGGATAACCTAACGAAAATAGGCGGTATGGGGGTGTAAGGAGTGGAGGGGGGTGTTGTGGGTCAGACTTACTACAAAAAATTATTAAAAATTTGCATATTTTCACCTCATTTTTACTTCACTTTTGAGCATGTGAAAAAACGTGTCGGGACAAGGGGGCTATTACTTACGACCCATACGAATCAACTATATAATATAGGAAGATATATATATATATATATATATATATATATATATATTATTAAATCAATACCTTGGTAGTGAAGCTACTTTTTTTCTACCGTAACGTTTTTTTATTGTACATTTGTTAATATAATGTTAATCTTAAAACATGTAGAATGGAGAAATCGAAATGAAACCAAATTTATAATTCATATGCATAAACTTATAATTAAGTTGTGTGTGTGTATTGTAGAATAGGTTATAAGGGGATGGGAGGGGGCTGAGGGGATGGCGAGGGGGAGCTGGGGGGCGATAAGGGAAGCGGGGGGGGGAGCGAGGGGGGCTGGGACTAACTTTCGTTCATACAACTATATAATATAGGAAGACATATATATATATATATATATATATATATATATGTATATACCATTTGGGCCTTTGCCCCCTGCGCCCTCCACGTGCCCCCGCCCCCCCCCCCCCCCCCGAGCGCTCCCCACACCAACCAATCAAAGAGCGAGTGGTATTAAAGACGACAGAGGATTATGAACGGTAGGGAACTCTAAAGGAGGTATTCTACGTAATAACTTTATTATTCTTCCTATCCTTTTTTTCTCTGGAGGGGGGGGCTAAACCTTTTATAATTACAGGAAAAACCATAAGTTTTTTTTTTTTTTTTTTTGCAAGCGTAAAGGATCCGTTAGAGACTGTAGCAGAGTAGGGGAGGCATGGTAGGCAATAGAAATTGAAGATAAAGTTAAATCATTTATTAAACATGCTTTGTAATCCGTACAGTAGTCATTAGATGTTATTTCTTAATCTTGAACTCAATTGGCGATCCGTGTGACGGTTGCTGAGAGAGCAGTAAAATAGGTTTAACGATTTTATAGACAGCGAAATGTCATCAGGCAATTTTCAATACATTTTAAATTTTAGGAAAAGAAATCTGAAGTCAAACAGCACTGTAAATATAAATCTGAATTTTGTATAACTTGATATTAGAATTCTATATTTTCGATGTATCGTTATGATCAAAAATAAATGTTCTTAATGCAATCCATGTAGCGCATCTGTTTATTTTTTAAATCAGTAGTGCGGGCCAAACAGACAACCTTATGGGGCTGTGGAGAAATAGTTGGGCTTCGATTGGTATGGTTATAAGGTTTATTGGGTTATTTACTAAAATTTGGGTGATCTATAGGAATAAGCAACGGTAGAAGCTTTTCTGTCTACAATCGGTCGTTCTCGGCAGTGTTCGACAATGTTAGAAGGTTGCTGGGATGATTCGGTTATTGACTTGTATTGGGTGACTTCGATCATCATCGGGTGATCTATGGTAATAAGCAACGGTAGAAGCGGCTTTAGCTGCAAACAGTTGTTCTCGGAAGTGTTCGAAAATGTTAGAGGGTTTTTGAGGGTTATTAGGTTATTGGTTTCTTCCGGGTGATCGTATATCTTTGAGAGGAGGGGAGGGGGTAAGAGCGGCCTAGGGAAGGGCGAAGTCAAGGAATTCCAACCAACCCAAAATAACGGAGAAATAGAGCGAATTTTCTCTTTTTTTAAGAGGGTGCTGAGGGGAGGTTAAGGGGAGGCTATAGAGGGTAGAGGGGGGGGGGAGGTGAAAAGCCCCTCCCAAATAACTATATAATATAGGAACAAATATAATATATGTATGTTTACATATATTTTTTCATATTATAACGTATGCATGCATGCGGAATACATCGACGCCTCTTCAAAAGACGAGCTCAGTACAGTCTATTACAATGCTACAGTAAAAGATAACGGATCGTCTTGTGCTGGTTTTCGTGAGAGCCATCGTTATGACACAGATTTTCGGGATGTATACATGTACTATACCTTAAATGGAAAGCAAGAAAGGTAAACATTTTAGCGTTTTCTAAGGTGGCAGCATTGTCAAGACTTATATCTTTTTATATTTTATAGTTGTGTCGTTTTAGGGCGAGTCCTTGCTCTCCTCCGTTCCTCCTGCTCTGCTCCAGTTCCCCCTCAACGAACGTAGTTTGTCTTTCATTTTATTATGATATTTGACTGCATACAAATTTGTGTTGGCTTCCCCCCCGCACCACCACAATCAGACCAGCTCCCCTCCCGTTCCTGACTAGTCTCCTCACAACATCCCTCTCAGCTCTCTGTTAAAATAATGTAGTTTCATTTATCATTTTTTTGTGAAACTAGTCCTTCCATGCACCCCATCAGTATTACTTATTACCTATCTCTCGGCTCCTCAATGTCCTTAAAAAAGAAATTAAAATAAAATCGATGAATTTTAAACCAATAACTATTCGTGAATGCTATTTTGCAATAATACCTGCTATCTATCAGCTCCCCTCTACTTCTTATGTAGTAGAAATAGCTGGAAACAAGTATTCAAAAATTTAATCATGTAATGTAATAAAAACTACACAAATATGTTCTATATATATTATTGTTTTTTATTTTCATCCTACCATGCACCCCATAAGTCTCATTTCTCACTTCCCCAGTATATTGGATAAAATTTTAATTCCTTAAGCTGAAAAATTATCCATCATTAAACATGGTTGTTTAAATATATGTACGGTGGCATTATGGCTAGGTGTATTACTTACACCACTCCTCTGAGAGTATAAGAACGATCATTGTTTGATAGTTAAACTCGGCCCCAAGAGATCGCTGATAATTGTGCTTAATAAATTAATTGATATAAATATTTACCTCAGTTATACATGGACTTTTGTTAATTGCAGAATTATCTTGCATGCTACATAGAATTTTTTTTTTTTAAATTGTGTGCATTCACTGTTAGATGTTAACATTACATTATTTATAAAAGAATCATTAATTTCATTTAAAATTTTAAAAATACCTCATTTGCTTTACATAGTCGAGGAATTTTAAAGGTTTCAATCTCACCTTCTCCTTTATACATTAAAAAAGAAGGTAAGTGTGTATCGATCAAAAGTATATTACTTTCCAAATTCAAAACAATCACCAAAGCTTAGAATATTTACTTTCTTGAATAATAGTAATTCTGTTTCCGTTTCTTACTACTGGAAGAACTTGACGATAGTCTCCCCCTCAAATTGTTATTTTATTTCGGAATGGTCTTTTACTATCGCACAAATCTTTTAAAGTCCTGTCAACTGTTTCCAACGCCTTTTTTGGTATCATAGAAGCTTTATCTTGAATAATTACTTTTCCTTGACGTAATTTTATTTTATCCTACCCATACTCCAGAAACGCACTTTCTATAATCCTCAAGTCTAAAAAATATCTAAAAGTTATGTAAGTGGTCATTCTTTTGGGAAGTAAGATAGAAAAAATTCCCGTCCAAGCCATTGTTGAAATTTATTTTTTAATTGATACAAAGTGGTAAATTAATATCTTGTATATAAAAGTTTTTCCAGATTCAACCGGACCATCGAAAAATAATTTTTTTTTTTTCTAAATTTCATTATTTCTTTAATCATATTTTATTTATTATTACTTACTGATGAAAATAAACTATTACAATTCATGTTTATAATATATTTTTAATAGTCGTCATAATCAAATTTTTTTTTCATTGATTCTGTTGGTTCTGGTAAATGAAAATCTTTACTAGACATGTTTTCAGACTTAAAAATTTCATTTGGATGTAAAAGAGCTTTATTTTCGTCAATTTTACAATATGTGAAAAAAAATTTATCGTCTTTGTTCCAGACATGCACAAATTATTAAAATAAAAAATTGTTTAGGAGTGACGTGTATGAACAAATTTTTAGCTTACACCTTTATTGCAATGACACAGCAGTGGCGTGCACGTATACCTATAAAATATATTGGATTTCTTTCACTCGCTATCTTGTTTTATGAATCAACAATCTATCCATGCAGTGAAAGCTAAATTATGGGCTACATCACTGGCTGCTTCGTGTTCAACTCTCCCTCTCTCTCTCTCTTTTCTATTCTCTTCCATCGGAATCGCACATTAGTCAAATCTTATTACAGGTCTTCAGAGACCTTTATACCTCACGAATTCACAGACATTATTACTAGATCTACGCAAAATTTGGTTGAACTACCCATTTTTTCTACATTCGATTATGCCCCAACGGTATACCACAGTCTGGATGATCAACAGGATACTCGACTATACAGATTACTAAATGCACGCGTTCATTTGGTTTGGGCTAACATGTTTTGAGCTTGATCCTTGACGAGGTTATCGTAGATTGTTTTGGCTTTACTGTTGACATTCGTAGGCACAGACTAATCGAACTATGGTCAAACGCGTGTGTTGTTTTTAGTCTTTGACAAGCTTAATCTTCTGAGATGACTATCCTCGTACCGAAGTCCAACACCTCAGAAATTTTGACCGTCTCTAGTGGTCTAGTGGGGTTATTGGTGAAAAACCAACCCTACCCATAACGCCAAAAAACATATTAATCACATCGAAACGAATATTCCTGCCATTGTGGAGCGTATTAACGTCTAAATTTACGAAGATGTAGACCTGCTCAAAAGAAATTTTGGAATATTGTCAAACTAGGTACACATAAGTTATCTTAAAATTATTAGACCAGTCCTGTCCATATGATACGAAAAAGAAATGGTACTTGGCGCACTTGTGGTAGCTGTCGTCGCTTAAACCCTAGCACTGTCCGATAGCCTATTAAATTTTATACGTAATAAATTACTTGTTGTAAGAAATAATATTGCAATTTATAGTTTTAGATTACGTCATCAAATATAAAATTAAAAGAAGAATTATTTCCAGTGAAATGGTTTTAACTGGAAAGCTCAAGCCTAAGCACCCCCTCCCTGCTCTTTGGTTTTGTAGCTGCTAAAAGTTACGCAAGGTATTTATCTTCTGTAAAATTCGTGAAAATGCCGTATTTCGAATAAAATCAGGCGTCTGTTAAAAAGAAATCTTCACTGCTGTGAAGATAAAATTGTATCTAACTGATTTGAATTAAAATTGCAAACATGTTCTATTACTTATACATTTAAGAAAAAGTTATTTCAGCCGTCACAATATTCTTTCCTTATTGACTACTTAAAAAGACTCTGGAGACATTGACGTTGATATTTTATATTTGATTAGAAGAAAAAAAAAAATTTCAAACACTCACCTTCTCTCCCATAGAAATAATTTTTTTTTTCAACAAATTAAGCTTTTTATCTTGATCTGTTAAAAGTTCAAGTAAATCTTCTTGATCTTTTTTTAAATCATCAAATTCCTTATTTCTTTCTAGTAGAGCCCTCTTTAATGTAAATATTTCATTACGTGATAAGACCTTCCTCGATTCTGTTAATCTAAGCGAAGTTTGAACTGATTTCTCTTGGCAATCTGAGATAAAATTAATTAGTAGTTTTTTTTTAAATTCAATTTGCTTAATTTTATATGTTGCTAATTTATTTACCAATTAAATGATTTCCATGCGTTACTCGAAGAATTTTATTTTGATCTATTAGAGCATTAACTTCTTGCTTCAAATTGTATATTTCTTGCTGTAATGAACGTACATTATTATTTATAATAGTGACAAACATTAAATTAAAGAAATGCAATAACAATTCCGGAGACAAATAAATTTATAACCTGGAAAAGCCCGTTTTCGATTTGTAGACTTTTGTTTAATATGTTTAGTTGTTGAACTTTAGAATCTTGTTCTTGAATTACATTTTTTAATTTTATAATGACTGGGCTTTCTGAAAAAATTGATGCATTTTGTTTTTCTTTTGTACGTATTGGATTATTACTGTCCAATACTGATTTCAAGACGATACCTAAAAATTAATTGAAAAAATTTTTAATTACAAACGTAGTGGAAAAAGTTTGATTGAAGAGCAGATTTTGTGATAGATAATTTATGATTTATAATATAACGATCTATCAATCAATTATTTTTCCATAAATAATAATATAATATAGAAAACTCTAGGATTATTAGCAAAATGTAAGATATGCAGTGTACGTGTGCATAAGTTACAATATATATATTTTGAGATT
Source organism: Copidosoma aretas (assembly GCA_030522625.1). NCBI lineage: Eukaryota > Metazoa > Arthropoda > Insecta > Hymenoptera > Encyrtidae > Copidosoma > Copidosoma aretas. The sequence goes on from JAPYYV010004863.1 coordinate 21,594, forward strand.
TATTAATGAAAAAGGTCATTTCAATCAATATTAGTGTTCATAGTGATACCACTAAGTGCAAAGTACAATTTTCGAATATGTCTACAAAAAAAAGCTATAATTTTCGTAGACTGTGCATCAGTGAACTTTTGTAGGCAAACACATTCCAGAAATGATCAAGCTTATCGCAAAAAATTATTAACGCCTGAAACATGAGAATAAACGATGGAATTACCGCATATTAGGTAAAAAGTGAAGACAATTGAGATATAATTATTCAAATAGGCAGGCCAGTACTATATGCTTGCATCTATGCTTTCTGTAGAAAGAAAAAAAAAGATAATAAAAAATCTTCTTTGCTGGACAACTGCGGTTGATCGTATGATACGAATTTATCTGCATGGGGTTCCTACAGGCAATATAAATACAGGCAATATCCCCATAAATATCCTTTTCGTAGGCAATATCAATATAAATGACGTAGTGTGATACAAAAAAATTGTGCTGCAGTCACACGCATGCCAAAAGTAATGGCAGTTTATTATAGGTCGTTTACGTTATCATGAAGACATCTGTTATACATCAGAAAAAAGCATGCAAAAATTACAATCATGACTATTAGAAGTTTTGAAATTGATTATTTGTACGGTTTTCAAGACTAGGGTATACAAATATATTTCTATTGGTTTTTTCTGTTACAAAAACAATCAAATTTCCTATTCTTCATTTTATGTAATGTTATAAGCCATACTTAAGAACAATTTTTTTCAATTTCACTTAATTGTTTGCACTAAATTCAATCAGTGTATATAATAATTTTTTATCAAAACATACGTGTATTTGGTCTTAGTGAGAGATATGTGTACCTCCACCTATATAAATGGTGGATATAATGTAGAACACATAAGTTAATAAATTGCTTGGATACCTATCTATATCATTCACTCATTACATAATGTACCTCGATGACTGTAACAAACATTGCCATCTTAATTACATTAGAAGTCAAATAAAGAATCAACTTCATACTTAGAAGACCTGTCAAAATTTATTGTACTGTTATACTATTACCAATAACTGTTAGATACATGATTTGTTAGACAACCAATTGTTACATAGACGATTTACCTTGTATTTTACAAAAATTTTGTGTTTCTGAGCATGTGCAGTGTGGAGTCACGTAATATTTGCAGTGTATGAATAATGAATATATTATCTTAACAAAGAATCCAGTAGTTAATACATAGAACAATATTCATTATTAAATTTTTGTTCGTTCAATCCACTCTCTTTTGTAGTTGTGTCTCACTGGATAATAAATTCTAAAAATAATTTTGTGGACTGAATAAATTTTCATTTCTTAATATTACACCTTTTGACGTAAAAAGTTAGTTTAATGAGTACTTTCATATATAGTATTATAAATTAACGATTCCGCCAAATATACAAATTTGTACATAAGTAGAATTAATCTTTATTAAATTGAGTTATTAATTGTTCCTTTAAAAAACAAAATAAATACATTAGAAGAATAGTAGCTTTATCAATGTAGCATATTGCATATTACCGAACTTGAAAATACCAGTTTATTCATAGATGTCACAACTATCTTATTTGTAATTCAAGTAAAATATTGTAATAGGTGTTGAGGTTTAGGAATAAAAATATAATTTGTTGGATGTAATGTATAACCAAAAATTTTGTTATTGCGCTAAATAACTTTTTAAAAAATAGTTAAAGAAAATATTTAGTCTCTTAATGTAATCAGTACACTGGGGCAGAGATTACTAGAGGAATTGCTGACTGCAATGCAGCCGTCGAACCAGGCACACATCTTACTCGACGAGAAGCTACGTCACGATAGGGGTAGAGCCGAAGTGTGTGCCTGTGAGTGCGGGAGAGAGGAGTAGACATGTACACGTTGGCATACAAGAAGCTGAAGGAGCGAAGAGGAAATGTATATGCAGTTGGGTGCGCCTGCGAGTGCGAGTGAGCAGAGTAGGCATGTTCTATATAGGTCCACAAGGAGAGCAGAAAGGAAGGGACTAAGGAAGATGCGTCCGTTTATATGTACTATATATATGTATATACGAGGTACACCTTAGCTGACCGAGACCGACCTAATTTGCAGGCGATGATTGCGATGTAAATATTTCTCTTACCATACGCATAGCACTCCAACTTATATCATATATAACTGACACGCTGTTATACGATATTGTACGCATTAACCTGTTAGGAACAATTAATTATCTATTTTATCTAAATAGTAATGAACTAGCTACATCCTAAGCGCTGGGGGTTTCCAATCATCATATGCAACTTAGATGTACTCAATTACGGAATATATTACGTCTTCCAATTCAAGATTTTAAAAAACAATAATGAATTGCTGAACAATTTTTTCCACAAAAATCGATGTTTATAAAGAGATAATGAAATTAAACGTTATACATTGTCAATTAATTAATAAAAATAATACTAACGTATTATTTTGCAGTGGGGATTAGAATCTAAATGTGACAAAAACAGGTCTGGCTGGGACAACACTCGAAGTATCACATTAATAACACACAATTTCGTGAGAAAAAAGCCAGAGGCACAAAAAACTCACTATATTCAATATCGAATTCAATCACTATAACTTGAATACAATTAACATATCAACTACCATACATATTCGTAAACATTTTTACACTTTTATTTACATTTTCTGCGTCCTTGCATTATTAATACTGCAAGGTAGAAAACCCGTGATCTGAGGTAATCAAACGAGTGTACGCGTTATTTACCGAATTATAACGGTCTTGTAGGTTATGGCTGTAAGCTTTTTTTTTTTAATGTGACAAATTTTTATCCATAAACTTCGAATAAACTGAAGATATGTCCAGTATTTAAAAAAAAATTAGTTTAATTTATTACGATGCCTTTAAAGCTGTTATTGCTGTACCCCACTACAACCCAAGTTAAAAAACATATTCCCCTACTTCGGGCCTTTTTGGAACTCTGGTACACCCTCGGTAGGAAAAATTACATTCGTAACTTGAACGTGAGTGAGAAATAAGAAAAAATACTGCATTTTCTTAACATGTATGACTATTTTATGCAAGTCATACGTTTTTAAATAAAAAAAGTACGTTATGATATATTTGAAAACTAAAACTTTAGTTGATTTTGAAAATCGCTGTTAAACAATTCAACATGCTAAGAAAACATAACTTAAACGCTCTTTTCGTTTTTGGCAAGTTATTTGCAAATGTTTGCTTGAAAATTTATTTTCGTATAAACAATTGCACTTTAGTCATTACGCATCATATATTTTTCCAAAATTTTCTTCGGTACTCCATCTCAAATTATTCAAGGAGAGGAACAATATTTTAAAAATTTAAGTGAAACCATAAGCAAAAATGATTGCCTTTTTTATAGAGCTTTCTTTTAATTAAAAAAGTACACTCATACAACATTGCGAATTCAAAAAAAAAAAAAAAATACTTTTCTTACTACCAAAATAACTTTCTTTTAGGACTTTATTATCCCAGCCGTTGTAAAATAAAAAAAAAATCGAATAATATTACAAGTTTAGTTATGTATAGTAGGGTACAGCCCTAAATAACAACTTCAAAAATTTTATGACCTTGCGAACCTACAGCTCTTATCAGTTCCAGATTTAAATATTTTTCATCTATTTTTTAGTCAATGTGCTTCATGTCTTTCTTGTCTAGCTAACTAAAAAGTAAGCAAACAAATCTACGATAAAAAGAAAGCAGGTGATATGTAAAAAGTTTGCCATCCATTACTGATATAACAACTGAATAAATACGTAGAATCTAAGCGAGAAAATTCACAATTTTCTGGAAAAGGTGTGGTCTCATTGCATTTGAAAAACATCTGTAGAGACCTTTTAAATACATGATTAAAAAAAAAATTACCGCCGCCTATTAGCGCGTATAGAATTATTTTAAGAATGTGATTCTTATTTTTATCCTAAGAGTTCAAAAAATACAATGAAAATTTTTTAAAATTTAAAACAATTGAACAAATAGTTAGAACTTATCCTGAAATCGCTATACGCAATATAACTACCTTGTAGCTAAAATATTATTAAATGATGACTGTATTTCATTATCTATAGAATACAACTATTTACGAAATCTAATTTAAACTTTTGCCTCTAAAAACAGCAAAATCGTTGTTTTAGCATCAAAAATCATTACAAAAACCTTGATAGGGTATAAAATGTCAAAAATTTTTGTAAACCTGCATGAGGATAGGAAACGAAACATTTTAAAGCCTAGATCACCGAAATCATTTGGAAGGTTTTTTCAGATATAACTAATAAAAGAGAAAAAATTGTAGATTTTCATTGATATAAAAAATTACTGAAGGTAAAAAAAAATTTTTAATTCAAAATAAAGCTGTTTTATTGCTTTATGAGATGAAAGTATTAAGGAAATCAAATTAAAATCAGTTTACCTTATTAGTAACAAAAATCATTTGTGACAGAAAAAGCGTTGTAAAAACCTTAATAAGGAATGAAACTTGAATTTTTTTTTTCAAACGAATAGAAGGACATCAAAATAAACATATTAAACCTTCAATCTTCGAAATCACTCGAAGGGTTTCGAAGATATGACTGATTTTTCACAAAAATCTTAGTATTTCTTAAATAAGAACTAAACAAGAGAACTTATCAAGATGATTTGAAATGAAAAATGAAGCGATTTTTTAGCTCTATCCGATATTACTATTCAAACATTAAAATTGAATTCTTTTTACCATAAGTCAATAAAAAAAAAATCGTTTTAAAAACCTTAACAAGGTAAACGCAGAAAATAACAACAATAATTTTAACCGTAAATTTAGGTAAATTTGGGATTAGCTATAATTTTTACCGTAAAACTACGGTAAAAATTATCCTAAAGAAGAGAAAAAATTATAGTAAATCACAACTTTACCATTAATTGATGGTAAAAATTAAGGTAGTGCTATTCTGCGTATATACAACTTAAATTTTTTTCCAAGCTGCTATAAAGATAAGAAAACAAAAACTTTTTAGCACCGAATCATTGAAAACTACTGTAAGGTTCCTGAGATATGAATGATAACATACACACACATACACACACAAACAAACATTTTTTTGAACATGGTATTTTTTTATTCTCAAGACTGTACAAGACATTTCTGACGCATATTCACAAAAAATTTTTTTTTACCGATACAAAGCTTTTTCCATGAGAAAGCAAAAAAAAGAAAATTTTGGCTTCTGGCTATTTTTGTTAATAACTGTAAAATAACGTCGACAACCTTGAAAATTTGAAGCTCTGTTCCAAACAAATTTAATGAACGTTGAATTAGATACTTTGTACTTAGATTCTATACAATTATTAAGTTGTTGTATCAGTAATGGATGACAAACTTTTTACATATCACCTGTTTTTCTTGTTATTGTAGATTTTTATTGCTTACTTTTCAATAAGCTAAAAAAGAAATACATGTAGCATATTGACTAAAAAATAGATGAAAAATATCTCAATCTGGACCTGATAAGAGCTGTAGGATCGCAAGGTCATCAAATTTTTAAAGTAGTTGTTAAGGGCTGTACCTTATCATATATAACTAAACATGTAATATTATTCAAGTCTTTTTTTGATCCAACATCGATTAAGATAATAGTGTACTAAAACTAGTTCTTTTTGTAGTCCGAAAAATATATTTTTTTTTTAACTTGCAATGTTAAATAAGTGTACCTTCTTATTTAAAAAAAAGCACCATAAAAAAAGCAATCGATTTTGCTTATAATTCGAGTTAGATTTTTCAAATATTATTTTTCTCCTTCAATAAGTTGAGATAAAGTCACCGAAGAGAATTTAAAAAAATGTGTGATGCGTAATGAGTTGGATGCAATTGTTTATACGAAAATAAGTTGTAAAGCAAACATTAGCAAATAACTTGCCAAAAACAAAAAGAGGGTTTGAGTTGAGTTCTAAATGTAGAGATTTCTAAAAACGATTGAAGTTTTGGTTTTCAAAATATAATATAACGTTTTTTTTATTTAAAACGTATAACTTGCATCAAAAAGTCGTATATGTTAAGAAAATGCAGACTTTTTTTTTTAAATGCACCCTACTTGTCGTTTCCTCCGTGCCACGAAAAGCAATTTTTATTAAGAACCACACTTTTTGGAGTATGTATTCGTTTAAAACTTCTAATACCTCCAATTCAAATTCCAAAATTCGTTTCTATCCCTTCTTTATTCCTGAAAATTAAGATTTGCTTTTTTTTTCATGTTTAGTTCCACTATATTTTTTGTACTATATTTACCTTAGTCTTTCTGCATTTGTTTTGTGTCTTTGAAATGCTCCACGCCTAAAACAACGTCATCAGATAATTTAAAACTGTAAAATTTAAGTTTGCCAACTGTTCCTTATCCTGTATTATTATACATCAACTCATCGTCTATATTATCAATCAATAAACAAAAAAGTGCCAGGCTTCATGGGCTTCCTTCCCTCACCTCTATAATTGTTTCAAATAAATTGGTTAGCCTCTGACCTTAATTAACTGTTTTTTTATACATTTTTATATTCGTTTTAATATTGCTGTCATTTTTATACCCATTCGTCTTAAATCTTATTTGACCCAGATAATTTCTCTATTGCTGTTATCAAATTATGTTGTAAAGTCTACAAACATAGCATATAAGTTATTGATCCTTTACTCTGGTTTATTTTTAATTATACTATTAAGTACAAAAATATGGTACCTTGTTATTCTTTTTTCTCCGATGCCAACCGGACTCTTCTTTATTATTTTTCACTCCTCTGCCTATTTAAAGATTATAATTGCTCATATCTTGTATGCTACATTTAAAAAAGGCCGCTACCCTGTAGTCTTAACGCCCTCCCATTCCTTACCTCTTAAGTCTTGTGACTTTGATAGATTCTTGCTTTTTTCCACGCTTTGATAATATGTGTTTTTGTCTATAATCTATGAAACGTGTTTGTTGAATCAATCATCTAAATTATTTGCACATCCCTCAAACATTTTTCGATAATTCTGCCTTTTCCAGTGTTTAATGTTCTACGGTATATTGGTAATTATTCCATTTTTACATATATTTTTGAGGTACTATCTGAAAGCTTAGGATTTTTACTATAATACAGTAAGTGTTTTAATGTGTAACTCATTGATTACGGTTACACATAAAAGATGTTTTCAGGTTGCTCCATAATAGGTTGTTTATAATTTGCAAACTTTGATGGCAAATATCTCCCAATTTTTTAGGTTTACGGAGGTAAATAAGGACACCGATACAATCACCGAGTTTTAACTTATTAAATAAACTACTTATGACATCTAAACTTTTCCCGCTAAAGCACCCTTACACTATCTTTTTACATAAAGTAGGAATAAATTTCTGCTTTTTATGAATAAATGCTAGGATCATCGCCGAACATATTACTGCGGAATCAGCCGCATCCACTCATCCATGTGCTAAATCAGCCGCATATAGATATATTGTTTGCCGAAGTAGTATAATTTAATACATTGGTTCCCAAGTATTAAAAACATATTTCATACTTTATTTCACTTTCTTCTACACTTACTACAAACACACGTTTTTTTATTTACTAATGAATTAATTATAACCACTTTTCTTTCTATTAACTCAATTAGTAAAACAATTAATAGTTTTTACAATAATTATTTATATTCTTTCGTTTATTATATTGAATTATATATTTTTTCTTAGTAAACAATTAGATATTGCTATTTTCGCTTGTCTTTAAATTAATTATAATTAGGGAATAAATTATTAATTAATAAATGTTTTTTTTTTTCCGAGTTGCTTTGATTATCTGGATCTATTTAAGTTACTTTTTTTTTATTCGAACTAAATATTGATGTGAAGTTTACATTTTTCTTACTATTATATTTTATTTGCGGTATTACTATTCGTCACATTTTTTACATTCCCTTCTAGCAAAACAAAGTTGTTTATTTTTAGACATAGTAGTAGAACATTGTATAAAAGCACATGTTTTCTTATTGGCAAACATGGAGCTTACTTACCCTTCAATATGAGTGGATCTCTGTGTTGTGAATAAATGTGCTATCCAGCAATCCTTGTCTGTTTACATCATGATCAAAAGTATAATACGCCTATATAATAAATATGATACACAGAAAATAGTGCTAATCATATTTTGTACTCCCTAGCCCTTTCTATTTTAGTTATAGATTGATGTATTACAACGTAATCTTGGTTTTCAAGAGCCTGGTTTTATTTCCACCATTTACATAAATCGGTTGATCTGTCTGTTTCTCGTAATAAGGTATGATTATACTATGTACGTTATCCCGAAACACAATAGACTACTCTGCTTACATTCTTAATTGCTAAATAAATTATTCAATAAACAGTTCAAGCGGGAAATTCTATTTGGTCGTTTGGTCTTAGGTACTTTCATTTTATTTTATTTGGATTCCCAATTTAGCTGAATTTTACAGGTCTTTTAGTATGTGCTTCATCAGCGCTATAACTGACGTTGACGTTTTTTATTTCCTGCTTTAGAAGAGCCAACTTAGATATTTTTGACGTAGTAGAAAATGGTATTATAACAAATTTTTTTTTTTTCACAAATATAGAGCTCAGTTGTCATGAAATCTAATTTTTTTTTTACGCTGTCAAAAGCATGTGCTATCCAGCCAACCTTGTCTATTTAAATCATAATTAAAAGTATAATACACCTTAACAGTGAGTATAATACATATAATTATATTGCTCATGATATTTAGTATTAAAAAGACATAGTATCCGAATGGGAGATCTTATCTTATCACTGTTCAGATATAGTTTGCTAGATTTCAGCACAATTATAGTTTGCAAAAGCCTTTTTTTTTTCACCATCTGCATGAATTGGTTGCTCTGCCCTGTTTCTGTAATAGGTGGTAATTGCCGCTTTTACTTTATTCTGAAACCGAATAAAATATTTTGTTTATACTATTAATTAGTGAATAAATAATCTATAAATAAACATTATAAGCATGCAAGTCTATTTGGTTATTTGGTTGTAGGTACTTGAGTTGTATTATACGTTTTTTTCGCATTGAGCTAGAGCGTACGGGTAGTATTCGGCTATAAAAATAGGCATTGTGTAAAAATCTTTAAGTTTTTAAGGGGGGAGTGGGGTTGATAAATCCTGACAAATAGTTGGAGGGTGAGAAGGGGAGAAGGGGTGAGGGTGGCTGAGGGGGGCACTGAAAAATTGTAAAAATGATTTTTTATTCGGAGAGGTAAAAATGCAGTTGTTGACCCCCCGATAGTGATTGACCACCACATGTATTTTTAAATGGAGCCATGTGTATGGACATAACAATTACACAGGGGTACAATCGCTTTAAAGATGTCAATAACTGTAATGTTTACCCCTATTTACCTCCCTGCGCGCTTCATGTGACCACCTGCCGATTTTTTATATTCACACAATAAATCATATTTATAATTATCAGATGAATATATAAAATTTCTTATTAGATTAGCAATATTTCCCTTATTTATTAAAGAAACTTAAAAAAGTTTCATTCTTTAATTGACAAAATAATTGTCGAGGGATATTTTAATTTTTTTTATGTATGAATATTTTAATTTTTGTTTCATTCTAAAAATATCATTTTAAAACTTTTTATTTTTAACAATATTTTAATTTAAATATTAATAGAACATTGAATAAAACTATGTCTTGGGCTAGGACTGAAGACACATACACAGGCGTGATGTATTGTGATTTCAGATAACAGATAATTTAATTCTACTGAGCATATATTGCCGAGTGCATTTATACAAAACAAATACAGTACCATCTTTTTTATCCACTTGCTCTTTTTTTTTAAATTACTATTTATTTTAAGTACTCATATAACAACTATGAAAGCTATAACAAACATAAAAATATTCGGGCTTTCAAATAAATATCATTACATCTATATTGCATTATTATAAGATTATTTATATATTTATATTAGTATAATTACTCAGTCAATTTATTGCATTAATGCTCATTACAATTTTTGCGCACTATACATACATTCTATACAATTGCCACCATTCTATTTTAAAAGCTTTTATATTGTCTAGTGATTCCATGATTTTCTTCCAGCTAAAGCAACTCCTTACTGCCTAGAATATTTTGACTGCCTAAATTCTAATATTTAGTTATTATGATTTTTTTCAATTTATGATAGGCTTGAAATTTGTTATATCAAAGTAATTTATTATTATTATATAGGTATACATTATTTATTTTAATGTTGATAGTTAATGTAATTCTAATTTGTAAAATAATTTAATAATGATACAAAAAGTAAATAATTAAACATAAGACAAATTTTTTTAAAAGATATTAGTATTAAGAAGACACATTTGTTCAATAGCTTAAGAGTTGTTAGATAAATTTAAATAGCATGATTAGTATTTGTTAAAATCCGAATTATTTTGATTATTGTTGAAAATCTTAACAGAAACATTATGGATAAAATGCATCAGAAGACCCTATTGATCTTTTTACTGAAAGTAATTACCTTTATCTACCGATGAATTATGGTAGCGTTTTTTTTGCTTGGAACAAATAGATGTAATATTTTAAGACTTTATGCATCATGTTATCTTTTGAAACATTATTATTGCAGCTTATTTCACAACCTTCGTTCATGATTGATGTATTTTTAATATAAAATTTAAACAAACACTTTTTTACATAAGAATTGCTTTCGGTGCATATGCCCCTTATAGTCTACTCTGTCGTACTCTAATATTACGCAATATTGTTATTCTTTTAATAAAGTTGACTATACTCGTGAAACCAGATATTTTACATACAAACTGATTATCTACCAATCAGCGACCAGTTATGTGACAAAACTTTTTTTCAATATGAATTTGTAATTCATATGTTCTTCCACATGTAATTACATATAGCAGTACCAATCCATAATCCTTTATGTATTGCCGTATATAATACCATATGGAATGCCATATGTAATAACACATGGTTTCACATAAGAAACTGCCTACATAAAGACATTTTTTATCTTAAGGTGGGTTTTTTCGATAACTTATTTGAATTGAACTAAAATTTTATACTTTAATTAAATATCTAAAACCTAAAATATTTAAGAAAGTGTGACTGTATAGTTTATATGTAATAAACTTATAGTGGAGTCTAAATTTACGATAAATCAAAATACTATTTTTGGTGGGCAGCTGAAGGGAGAGGTAGGGGAAGTCTGGTCGGTTGCTGGGTGGGATCTAGGGGGGCGAGGGGGGAAGGGGGGGTAGTCAACCCAATTCTTTGGGGGTCAAATGTCACGGTTCAAAGAAACGAGATTTACCTTATTTAGGGGGGAGCACGGGGAGCTAGTACTCACCTTTAAACCATACAACTATACAATATGGGAAAATGTAACCAAAAATGTAACCACTTTTCATACAGCCGCATGGTAGGAATCGTGAAGTGGTTATAATAATGGTTTATCTAGGCCCCTATTACAGATGAGGTACGATCAGGCGAATAATGAGACCGTATGATTATCATCGGTCGGTCTCGCTCGCTCTCATGTTTTAAGTTTTTCTGCATATAGTAATCGCTTGACAAGCAATCAACTATATAGATATACTGAAACGGGTGACTCAAACCTCGACACTGTTAGTCAAAAGGCGAATACCTTACTCACTTGGCCAGATTAGATACTGGCTATGTAATTTCAGTCCATACAAAGTCCGTGTTTTCTTTTTAATCTTATTTGTGACTGAATTATACAAATAAAAATAGTTTAAATTTATAGAAAAACTAAACTTAATATTATTCATAACTAAATATGATTTTAAAAAATTAGTATTTACTACAAATATCATTCCTTTGTTAAGTCTAAAGGCTACGTATTATTACGTGTACACATAGTATCACCGAATAAGATATATATATATATATATATCTTCCTATATTATATAGTTGGAAGGATTTGCCATATATCTAGGCCCCCTCACCCCCCTCGACCCCCTCACCCCCCTTGCCCCCCTCATCCCCTCACGAAATAAGCTTATTTCTCCCTTATTTTACGTT
>JAPYYV010004864.1:0-29265 GCA_030522625.1 Copidosoma aretas
TATTTTTCTCGTATTCCTGAGGAAATTCTGTAGGGGGTAGAGTAATTTGTTTTCTACCCGAAAACTTTCCGAGAAATTTTATTAAAGTCCCCGGTCTATTAAGCATGAGGTCACCCATGGGAGCCCGTACATTGTGACCTTGAAATATATTCCTCAGCAGTTTCCATGGAAACAGAATCGAATCCTCCCTAAAAAACATACTCAACAATCAGGGTTTCAAATGATTAAATCGAACCTGCATTCAATCAGAATTAAATTGATCGATTCATTCGTATCTCGATCGACCAATGAATTGCATCGATCGATCGGGAATCGGATATTATTGTCCACGCGGAAGATCCGCTGTTCTCCAAGTTCCAAGAAAAAGGCGGGCGGGTGGAAAAGAAAAAAAAAAAAAAGAGTGTCACTCGTGTTGCGCTTTTCAGGACAACCGTTCGGCGCGAAATCTTGGAACCCCGGTGACGCTAATCATCCCTCCCACTCGTTCCAGGCAACACGTGCAACGACTGCATGGGCCGGGTGCCGTACGCGACCCTCATAGCGACGATAATGTGCTGCCTCGGGGTGGGCGTCTTCTGCGCCAGCATGTACCGGGGCGCGACCCTGAGCACCCTCATGCTCAACGAGGTCTTCCACCTGCGGCTGACCTGCCTCGAGCCCGTCCAGATGGCCTTCTCGGTCATCGGCGCCTGCATGGCCGCCCTCGGCTCCATGATCCTCTGCGTCGGCTGTCTGGCCACCGGCGCGACCAGGACCAAGGTCTACAGGGCCTGGAGGACACGGGTCGGCGGCCGCGTCTCCTGCGCGGTGGTGAGTCGGGGGGGACAACGTTTTTGCGGGGAAACACGCGCTTTTCACGAGTCAAGGGTCACTCGAGAATCGTGCGCAGCGACTGTCTCGTACAACAGGTTGCAAACTTACTTGCATTGGAGGGGGGAAAAAAGAAGAAGCGTACAGGTAGGGGCTTCAAAGCGAAATCGGTACGTGGTTTTTCATTTTTGTCCGCGCTGTACGGACACGCTCGGATTGTAGCATATTGCTAACTTACTTGTCGGAAGGAAAAAAAAACAAACATGCAAGTAATGAATCGGTGCATTTTGGAGAGACGGTCCCGTAAGAGCATGCGCGTGAACGATCAACTTCGGGACTTAATTTCTCGGAAACTGTACCGCTGGTACCTCTGTTTTCTATCCACCTCTGTAAGTTTTTTCAGAAACTCCTTTATCGAATGAAATTTTGTGACCAAGGTATGTTGAAATAATCTATAAAAGTAGATCAATAACCAAGACGTTGATTCTATGTACAGGAGTGAGGAATTGTAGGTGTTTCAAAAAATTGCTCCTCAATTTTGCAAGTTAAACCACAAAGACTATCTCAACGAAAATTTGGAAACTGTTTTGTTTTTTATGTGACTTCTGTTTTTCGATGATTGTTTTCTTCCCCGGGTGAATTTACCAAACGAAATTATTAAAAATATGAAACCTGTAAAAAGTTGAGTACAATTGTTTGTACAAACGCATCATCAAGAAATCGAGTGTGAATTCGCATATTTTTTGTGGAAACAATAGTACCTAACTTTTTACACGTTCGATGTTTTACGAAAAATTTTCGATACATCCATCTCAAACCTTTTACCTGAAAGACAAGCTTTGAAAAATTGAAATCAAATTAACAATTTAGAAATTTTTAATTTGTTAAATATCAATCGAACACCTGAAATACCTCTTTTATCAATCATTCACTTTTAAAATTATTTAAAAATAGGACCTATATTTTCGTACTGAACCAAATTTACGGGACGCCTGACATCGTTGCCCGATCAAGTGAGCTGTACGGAATTCCGTTTGTAATTTCATACCAACCTCGGGATTGTGTAACGTTGATACTCGTGTATGTCGAACAAACTAGAAATTCCCGTTTTTGTTTCAAAAAATTTGTTACCATCGTTTTTCTTCGCCAGAGTTCTCAATAATTACTGAATTAATTTAATGAAATCTTAAAAATTAAATATTTTGGAATACTGTTATTCACTAATGTCTTCTTTGAGAGACACTTACCAACGTTTTCTCACCAATTACAGTTCATGACCATCACCTACATCCTGCAAATTTTCTGGCTCCTGATGTTCGCCCTGTTGGTCGTCATCACCCTGACCTTCAGCGTCTTCTGGGGCTTCTGCTCGAATCCGCGTGTCCTTGCTTTCGAGGATTGCATTGATTTGAAACCATACAGTAATAACCAGATTTTCAACAAAAAATCGTACCTATTTATGAAAACGGATGATTAACATTTAAATTTTTTTTTGTTCTCCCTAGAATTCCTCTTCCCTGACTACATAAGAAACGAGGACATGGAGATCTGCGGCTCGCAGGAGGTGAAGCTCTTTTGCAAGGACTACGTTGAGAAGGCCGAGGTGGTCTTCATCCTCGCTACAGTGGCGTCGATCCTCGTGATCCTCAGCCTCGTGCACTACCTCATGTGTCTCTCGGCGAATTACGCGCACATACGGGACCACGAGAAGTTCCAGGAGCTCCAGGAACTGCAGTACCTGCAGGAGCCCGGCGTGCCGGACTCGCCGCAGTCGGGCGGACGCATGGACACCCTTGGCAAGGGCAGGTTTTAGGATACGGCCCGCGAGATCTTCGCCATAAACTCCCTCTAGGCGTCAGGTGTTTTTAGAGATTCGACGTTATTATTATCATTACGTATATAAAATACACCTGATGATTACAGTCCCGGTCATCCTTTCACCCCTTCTCTCTGTGTACGCATGCCCGCGAGCGCGCTATCTGTTCGCCCGCGAGAGCCGACGAGTCGACGAGAGACTGGTCTGGGCACGTTGCTGGGTAGATGTTTATAATTTAAAGTGATATTAAAGAAACTAAAGTACAAAAAAAATCGAAATATGTATATCAAAAAACTACTCTATCGCTCAAACGACTGAAACTAAGGCTATGCATAATAACACCGACAGAGTTACAATTGAAGTATTGGCCTAGCAGAATGTATTTTAAACCATTTATTTTTGTGCAATTGATGATAAAGAGCTCATACACATATTACGGATACTCAACTGCAGATACAGCAGCAAATAAGTATATTAAATGTTTTCCCATGTCTCATCCAGCACTCGAAAACGGTTAAGCTCAGACGTGCCCACGACCGCTCGCGGTGAAAGAAAAGTCGACTCGCCACTTAGTGATTGTTCGATCTTTCCAATATGGCACTACAATATTGACTTGTAGCATGTAGCATCGGATAGACAGAAACACTGTTTCGCATGGGGCATCTCCGCGATATCGATTATCACTAAATGTTGCAGTTCTAACTTTAAACGAATAACGACCTGAGGATCTTGCGGGAACACACTATGCCGTCCATTAATCTGCGACTCCTTATAGATGTCCATAGCATTATGTGAATGTGTTTTAGACACTTATTATTTTTTTTTTTCCTTAGCATTAAAAAAAAAAAAAAAAGATTCTTTTTAAACTAACTGAGGGTTTTCTTTATAATGTAGTCTTTGATGGAATTTCTTTCGTCATGATTGATAGTATTTGTATTGTCTAGTGTTAGTTTCGAAGTATCCAAAAATTTTTGTTTATTAAAAAAATTATTCAAACACTTAGTTAGTGATAAAAGATTTATATCTTCTGAGAAAAAATGAAAATTGATAGTTACTAACAAAGTGTACAGTAAAAAAAAGTTTCCAACGAATTAGGATGACTTTTGCGTTTACTAATGTTGAACTAAGTTGAACCAATTGGCGATAAAAATGTGTCATAGGATTTCACTGGGTTGGTACATATTGATTTTCTGCTTGTCTCAGCAAGGCTGTTATGCTTTGAAATTTTGAAAAGTCGATTGAAAATAAAATTAAAAAAAATTGTACAAAAAATCGAAAGACTTGAATTGCAAGTTAAATTGGATTAATTAGAAAATTTAAAAAAATTACTTGTTTTGATAAAAAAATTTACAAACCATTGACTGATAATTCGTATAAATCAAATTATTGAGATTTTTCAAGATTTCTGAGTCTTAAAGAATCTTGTGTCTATAAATTATACATCGTATCTATTAAATTCACTCAAAAGTTTATCGTACAGTGTACAAAAACGAAAAAATTATATATAAATATATATATATATATATATATATTACACAAATGCGTTCATCTTAGATTGTAAGATTTAATAATGTTGCACAAGTTTCAAGACTATTCTTGTTCGATGGAAGGCTGTTTACCTATAATAGCCTACTAAAGACAGCAACATAACCATTTGTTTGCTTATAAATATAATGTTTTTTATTATAATTTCACGCCCACAACTGATAAGTATGCACAAATTACACTAAAGAAAAAGTGAGTGCACAAAACAAAAGTAAAGCGTGGACTGCACAATGTAAAAATAAGTGATTTTCTGTGTTCAGTATGAAAAAAATTGTAAGCGCTAAGAAAAAACAAATCACGATGAGCGCGAATATATCTTGCAAGACATTCCATGAGCAATCAGTTCGATTTTTTTTATCTTTCTATACGATTTACGTCTTTATTAAAAATGAATCACTAAGTATTCCTAAGCTATACTTACAATAATTATATTATGTGATGGACGTCAACAAAATATTTTCAAATGTTTTTTCATACATATTGTACGTTATACTTAATAATTTGTGAAGATTAATACAAATTTTTTTTTTGTATGCTGTAACGAACGCATCATCTCGAGAGAAAATCGACTGAATTCTTCAGAGCGTTCTATTTATCATTTAACAAAAAAGCTATCCTACTTGCATTTTTCAACATTGCAAGTTTTCTTTTTGCTATCATTCCATATTTTGATTACTTTAGTATATACAGTTTTGAAAGCAATTTAAGATTATATTATGATCAACTAGTTGCTTAGGCGAATCTCAGACCAGAAGCTTAAAAATCAAAAAAGTATTTCCTCCAATGACAATATTGCAAATCATGTGTTTCATTTGCATAAATGATATAAAGACGTGCCAAATTTTATTAAACTTGAGGCTCAATCAAAGACGAGACTCTCATAAAATGTGTAGTTTGGCCTAATTTAATCGAGTTAGCTGTATGTAAAACGAAACTTTTGTCAATCAAAAACGAAGACGAGGTTACAAGCGGCACATTTATTGGAATTTTTGAAGTAAGGCTTTCTGTTTAGCTTTGTCAGAGAAAAGTCTAATTTTATGAATCCAAATAAATCGTTTATTAAACTGTAACCTTTTACTTGATTCGCGAGTACTAAATAAAACGTGTAAATCAGCGTTGGTAAGAGAATAAAAGAAAATTCATCTCCAGCTTGCATTTCTTTGACTTACTTGTTCCCTAGGTTTCATCGCTTATTTATTTATTATAGCTAAACTGAAGTAATATTAAAAAATTAGCAGGCGTAGAAAATTTGTTAACAATCATTTTATTGAAAAAACAACTTTTAAATTTATCTTCAAAAGAATAACATACTTGTTAATTTTGATCAGCGTGCTCTTGCAAATACCAAATTATTTTTTCTCACTTTTTTAATGATTTTGGTAAACAAGTAAATTTATCTAAATATATACATTGTAGATTGTTATACAGATCTGTACAGCATCAGTCGTCATCATCAAGTTGAAGGTCCAGCTCGAGATCGAGTAAATTGACTTCGTGAAGGGTATTGAGTAGAGTGTATCGGGAGAATATCATGTACAACTTGCGGAACCACACGTATTGCGATTCGTGGGCCTTCATGGCATTCTGAACATTTTCAATTTTTATGACGAATTAAACTATGAATGGTAATGAGAATGTACTTTTAATAAAAAATTATGTTACTTACTCGAATGTAAGATTGATGTTGATAAGTTATCAGGTACCAGTAAGAAGCTGTTAGCAAGCTGATGGGCAGGTCCAGCAGTAGCGTATATTTACGAAAAATATTTACAGACTCAAGTGTATACAATTTACAATCTGAAAGCAATTTTTTTTTTAACTGTAGAATCTAATGAACTTTTGTTTCCTGAAAACAGAAATTTCATGAAAAAATTTCTCCACAATTATACGAGTTGACTATAACTAATGGCTCGTTATGTCAACTATGTTATTCATGCAATCGTTTGTTGCTTCATTAAGTAAAATGCACAATACCCTTAATAGCAAGTGAATCACCTACTCTAACACTAATGCTGTGATCAAATTAGAAACTACTCCCGTATAAATCATTTGTGAAACAACTACCTAATGCAGCGCAATAATCTACTGCAAATACGTATTGTAATCGAGTGGATACTCACAGGTGGGTACTTTCTTCTCTATGCACAGCGAGGCAATGGCAAAATAGAGGGAGACGTGGTTCTTGTGCCTGCTGATGCCGTACTTGTCAAAAGTCACCACGGCGTCGATCTTGCAGCTCTCCACGTGATGCAGGACTGTTTCCGCGACAATTTCCTCGGGCCACTGAACTGCCGGATTGTCGGGTAGTTCTGTACACCTTTGAAATACCAAATTTTTTTAGAGTAACGAACAGGCTGCTCCAAAGACCCCACCTACATCATTATGGTGACATTAGCCTCGGGAATACCCAGCCGCTTGGCAGACGCCCAGAGTTCCTCTTTCCTCTGCATGTCGCCTCCTAAGGAAAAAGCAAAGCCACACGGAACAACTCGCCTCATTCCCAGCAAAAGTACGATTAGCCCTGTACACCCACCAATGGACATGCAGAGCAGGTAAACTTGACTGGACCGCGTCAGCCAGTAGATCATCGGCCCGAAGAACATGACCTCGTCGTCCGGGTGAGCTGTGACGAGCAGTAGCCTCGCGGGCGGTCCCGGCAACTGCCAGGCCCTGTGGTCCACGTGCTTGATGAGGTGGTAGAGAAAAACGCACACCCCCACGTAGGCGGCCACCGCTATGAGCACCTGGCACGATATCTCCGTGGCGTACTCCCAGCACCAGCCCACGAGGTCGTTCAGGCTCTCGAGCATCCCGTCTGCGCTCGACTGCACCATCTCTCCGACGGGGCTGTGCCAAGTTTCAAGGTGTATATCTAAAGGGCTACCTGTGATGGTGTAATACGCACCCGATGCTGTCGAGGGACACGGAAATTAGTCTGAGATAAGTTGTAACAGCTATACAAGTACGCACGATGTGTCATTGGTACTCACGATCCAACGTAAAATATAAACAACAATCATCAGTCCTGCAGGCTCGCCGATGATGAGACCATTCTCGCCGTGGTCGTACTACCTGTTCTCCCACGGACCGGACATTGTTTCTCGCGATCGTCTCTCATGTGTCGTGGAAATTAATTTGCCGTCTCCCGAAACTCGCAGATGATACATGGAAGAAAAAAACAAACAACAACGCGAAAACCACTCCAAAGCAGCGTGTGATGATGCACTTCTGGTCCTGCACTCTTCTCTCTCTCCACTTGTCGTCTGATGCTCTTCTGCTATTTTTCCACCCGCGCACTCTCGCTTTAGTTAAGGTTAGGTTCGAGCAGAAAGGTGTGTTTGCATGCGGCTATCCTTTTTTTTGTATCATGCCAGAACTGTTTCTTTATTTATTTTTGTTATTTATGTATATAGGCGAAATGAACTTCGATTTATCATAACTGTTCGATCATATTATCGATTAAATATCCATCTGATCAAATTAAAAAATTAATGGACACTCCATGCCACACACTTGAGAGTTGCAAGGATGTACAGCTGGAAAGCCGCCCAAGCCCAAGTGGGATAAAAAAATAAGCTCCGAGAACACTTGGTCCGATTCTTCCGAAATAAATAAATAAAAAACTGTTTGGCTCCGGCCGAGACGCAGACGTTTGCAGACCGAACAGACTCGGAAGGGGCCAGAATAATAGCACGTACACACATCGCTCCGAAAATTGCAAAAACGCACGGGATCGGCCAAAAAAAAAGACTGCACGCGCTCTCGTTCTTCCGGCCCGTATTTTTTTCCAGATTCTTAAGTTTACCCGCAGTGCTCGTTCACTAAATTATCATACCTCTGCGTCTTCCGGCGTTTTAGGGGCACAACAAACAAATCAAAGATTGAACAACAACAACAATAACCAAATCATTTGGGCAAGGGGTGAAGGACAGAAAGAAATGTCACCGGGAATTCGGCTCCTCATCAATCCAGAAGTGCTCTCGGAGTCAGAACTTTTGGAGCATTTGAAAAGGGTGAGTGTGCAGTGCTGTGATAACTACTTGTCGATGCAAGGTTATGGATTTGGATTCTCTTTTGTGGATCATGAGTTAATCGAGGATTATGTGTTCCAACTGTTGCAGAGGTGCATCGACCTGCCAGACGTCAAGAGATTAAAAAAGTCGGACCTGGTCGGGATGTTCAGGAGGCTGGCAATGCCCTTGCCCCAGAGAAAGTACAACGAAGCCAAGTGTTTTGGGAGGAGGCTCAACGAGCTCAGGTTACACAGAAAAGTTCCCACAGCCATCGAGGCAGACATAATACTGTACGAGTAAGTTGCAATAACTGGGGTCTGGGCGTTGCTTGCTTTATTTGTTGTTTTTTAGTAGCATCGAGTGAAAAGGTGTTTGGCTGTGTTGGAGTTGTTTTTAATATCATCTTGAAACATGCTTTTTATTTATATTTACAAAGTAAATTCAATGTTATTGTGTGACTGATCAAATCAGTTGTGAACGACTCTATTGGCAATCATCCATGGCAGTTCGTCACCTTGGTGGAACAAGGTACAATCTCGACTTTGCCCTAAAAAAGGTACTATCTCGTGTTCTATCTCGGTGCCACGAAAAAAATGGTTGTCTCGGCTTTGAAAAAACGAAATATTCTCGGATTTGCGGGAAAAAAGTGAGTGACTCTGGTACTACCTTTCAGTGTGCAAGAAACCAGTCGATTATTTTTTTGCCGATCCGAGATGCAACCATTTTTCTA
Organism: Copidosoma aretas; assembly: GCA_030522625.1. Taxonomy (NCBI): domain Eukaryota; kingdom Metazoa; phylum Arthropoda; class Insecta; order Hymenoptera; family Encyrtidae; genus Copidosoma; species Copidosoma aretas. The sequence goes on from JAPYYV010004864.1 coordinate 8,915, forward strand.
TGGTGCCAGGATAGCACCTTTTAACTACCAAATCGAGACAGTACCTTTTTCAGCGCAAAATCGCGTTAGTACCTTGTTCCTCTCAGGTGACGAGTTGCATATACTTGTATTTGTTTGACAGCTCATGATTTCTGAATCTTAAGTGTATCTTTTATATTATAATTACTTATATGATTGGGCTTTTGACCCAATAAATAATCTGATGACTTTCATTGCAGATCTACAATTTCTAGTCAAAATAAGTCAGATGATAATCCATCTGCTTGTAAAAGGCTAAAGTCATCTGATGACACGAGTGATAGTACAAACAAGTTACAAAAAGGACAAGAAACAAATTTCCTGCCGGCGAAAAATGGTTTATCGGAGAATAGTTTGAAACGCACAGTCGATGAGGACGAGGTAAGTCAATCATGTTCTGAGATTTTTTACTGTTTTGCAGCTTTAATGAGTTATGTACGTCAATTGTTTGGGTTTCTTACATCAAGACAATACACATTGATTTCAGGATTCAGAGGCAGCACTCAAAAAGCGCCAGAAGATCATGTGGCCGTAACTGGATGTGCCAATTGCTATTTTTTTTTTTTTTTTTTTTTTTTTTTTTTTTTTTTTTTTTTTTTTTTTTTTTTTTTTTTTTTTTTTTTTTTTTTTTTTTTTTTTTTTTTTTTTTGTTGTATATATATTATATATAGACTTTGAATTGCAACTATGTGCAAATACTTGTATCTCGATCTTTTCTTACAAAACATTGAACGCTTGTTGTAGTTTTTAAAATTTTTGTAACAAAGTTCTTGAAAGCTCAAACACTCCAATAGATGTTAAGCAACAATAGAAGCAGTTGAGTGTGCTTAGAAATTTTTCTGTTGTAATATCTTTAGCTTTGGCAGAGATTTTTGTTTGATATTTTTAGTTTTTAGGACTAAATTTTTCATAATTTCAAAATTATGATTTTTAAGTTGTTACATCAATTTTTTAATTGAAGTTGACTATACTTGGATAAAAGTTCACGTATGCTGGTATTGTACGTACATTTTGTGGTACAGGTACATACATATTTACATACGGATTGTAATATTGAATATGTACTCTGTATAGCTTAAGGACAGAAGAGTAAAAACTTAAGATGATATATATGAATTAAACTTGGAGTTACAATATTCATGAGAATGTTTTTAGCTATAGTGAAGAATTTGAAATAATTTTTTGTGAAAAATTTTGCAGCACTACATTTTTATTTTTTCAAATATAATTATTGATTATAGAAAATAACCAATTTGATCGAACGAATTTTTCCAATGTGTACATGTAAATGTAATAAATTTAAACTTTTAAATTCGTAATAAAATTAGGTGAAAAACGACATGCTCTAATTGTGAAACTTACTACTATTTGGTTCAACTCAATCCCGATTGTGAACTATTTTGGATTTAATAAAAAAAATTGTTTTTTTTACTTATTAAAATCTTTCACTCCTCAGAAATGTTTTGAGTACTTAAAAAAGTAATGTATGAAATCTATGTAGATAGCGGTAAGTTAATATAAGATTTTTTTTCAAATGTTTCCACTTGTTTGGATTTTAGTTTGTGTCATTTAAATACTTAAAATAGTTAAACATTACTACTTGACAGCCTTGACAATAATATTACCAATATTTTGTTTTAGTACATAAAAAAATGTAAGCTGCTACCTAATTCAAGTATGCACATATCGACAGCATAATCACTTTTTGTTTTATCTTTGTGGTATATAAAATTGATTACTATGTGAATGTATTTACATGCAACTACAACTGATAAATTCTTAATATGCTTTCTTATTAATTTTTTAGTACAATGGGGGTAAAATAATCGATATCTTTGCAAATTACTATTCATTTAACAGCCAATATTTGCATTTTCTATTTATTCTCCACGTTGTTTTTTTTGCCGTTACTTTTCCATTATTTATCGGAAAAATAAGCGAACTCAGAGAGATGTACATTGCTAATTTAGTACCACGAGACAAAATCATGTGAAAGAAAAAATAAAGCATAGCGAGATTTACAACGTCCATGCTGCACTAAATTTATATGTATAATAATATATTTATATATGATGAGGTACTTATCAAATAAAGAAAAAAAAGTAGCCATGACTAAGAAAGCAGGGTAAAACAAGGAGTTTTATTATGTCAGAGGAGATGTGTTTTTTCACATACATAAAAGAAGCACGTGCTAAGTGACGACGTATGTCTATCGAAAAAGCGGAACAATCATCTCATTTTCGTAGGCCTGTTGATTTTTTTTTTTCTTTTTTTTTTCATTTTACAAAGCACTACCTAATTGTATGATCAAAACAATTCCACTTTTTTTGTGGGCGATTAAAAAAAATCTATGACCGAGGTATGAAAATTCAGAGGCAGGATAGCAGCTCATACATGTAGGAGTAGGGTATCTAGAATTAATTGGCAATAAAAAAATGCACGTGTGAGAAATTCGATTTTCAATGTAACTCGTTTATCGATAAAAGTATGTATGTATGTACGAATGAAGCGCGCAGTGAGAAAAATGAAGGAAAAATAATAATCCGAAAGGTGATGCACCCGAGGTTAAATAAAGGCACATGGTTTTTACAAAAAACTTCTGTCTCAATTAATGTCCTTGTACTTGTTCTTTTTATCCGTTCCTAAGCGCTGCCATCAATGGAGTTTGAGATTATAAAATAAGTAAGTATGCAATATCATATTGTTCTCGCAAACGCATATTTTTACCGAGGATCGATGTAATTTCATCTACTCTTATAAAATCAGAAACTGTATCATTTTTTACATTCCAAGTAAATTCAATTAGACTTGTAGTCGAGCGTGTAGTACTATAAAAACGTAGATAAGAAAATTATGAAAACCACCACTAATAGTATTATATAATTAAGTTACCGTTAATTGCTCCATGGTTATACTCCATTTCTTCAGATGTGTCGGATATCTAAAAAATGTAATGTTTCCTGAATATTCGATCGGAACTGTTAATTTGAAACACTCGCCCGCAGAGTTTTTGTTCGTATATAAGTAATGGCCACTTCTGGCGTTAAACAATTACCAACATACTTGCATCTTGTTGAGTAAAACCAGTGACTCGCATTTATTTTTTCTGAGCGAGAAAATGGTTCTTTGATCGTGTTCTAATAATTCCAAAGAAAAATCAATCAATAAATATATTTCTTGAATATAAATATACCACATGTATGTATGTATGTATGTATGTATGTTTAATATATAAAAAAAAAGTATGTATGTATGTATAAGCAAACGGAATTTCGTTGTGCTTGGATGTATATCATCGCGAGTGTTGGTTGACAAAAGCCACTTTGTATTTTTGGACCTTACAATTTTCTTGCCTACGTTTGTACACGATTATTTTAAAATTCTGATCCAGCCCAAATTAATGATATAAAGCCGACAACTATATGTTCTTTGAGTGAAAACAATTCCAATCATATCAAAATTTGATTTACAAAAAGTCAGAGAAAATAGTTTTACACATCCAATACAGAGCAAGAGCCTTTTTTTTGTTTTATCCAAGTTCGAGTTGTGTTGTGAAATAAATAAACGTTGGTGTTTTGTAACACGGCCAGGATGACATTTTTTTCCAAGATACAGTCCAGCGTGTCGAAACACTTTTTTTCCAAAAGTCGCAGCAGAGTGGTCAACTTTTATAAAATTAAGAAACAAAACGTATAATAATTTCTTTGTTTTCATAATATATATATAATATATATATACATCATTCGTAAAGTTCCTTAAAAGTTCAATTTGATCTGCTTCGACATAATAAACAATTTTTTCTTCGCAAGTACACCTGCGATCCTTTAATGTCTCAATAAATAACTTTTCTTTCGTAATAGATAACTAATATTATAATATTAATCATTAATAATAGTGACGATAGTACACTCGCGGATCCACCCCATATTGAGCGAATCCGCTTTTATAACAATGTATCACACATTCGATCGGTAATATCGAGGGAAAAGTTTATTCTCACAGTCTCGCAACACTTGTTCTCCCTTTCTTTTTTTCGTGAATGACTGAGTAGGATTGCGACTTAGTTTATTGTAGAACAGTCGCTCAGTTGAAATGAACGTTGTTTGAACACTTCGACCGATCGTTTGACGTGTTTATTACTTATACATGTAAGATAAACGTAGCTAAACGTGTTATTTCCACACTGTTTCAATCCCGAAAAACAAAGTGTTTCGAAACATCCGTTTTTCTACCTTATTACACAAATCTGACGTATAAAAATAATCAAATTCGTCTTCAAATGAACGAACAATATATGGCCGGAGTACATTCATTTGAAAAAAAAAAAAAAAAAAAAAAAAAACAATATCCCCCCCCACATTCCACATGGCAAAACGGGTGAGATCAATAATGTTATTTTCAAACGATGCCGATCAACGAATGACGGCTTACGTCGGGCGTGCATGCGTTTTTTTTTTTAAAGTCTCACACACTCTGACACTCAACCGAAGTGAAAGATTGTTTGGTAAGCAGCAAAACATTGCACTTTTTTTTCTCTCTTTGGGAAGGAAGCCCTCTACTCCATCATATCAGCGTAGAACAACGATCATCGTGCATGTGTTTCTTGGTTTGATTTCTGTTTCGACGCACATATGGTTCAGACAATTTTCACTTCCAACGATTCTTGAATTATTGACTCGTTAAGAATAATATATCGTACATGTCACGTATTAATATATTTATACTTTTTTTGTCTCTTCTATAATTCACATAATATACAAACATGTATTTTATTTCTTCCTAAAATGTAGGTACAAGTACAATGTGATCGTTGAGGGGGGAGGGGTTGATTATTAAGTTTTTGTCTGTTTCGAGCCTCAAACGGGCGTCTCGTGATCAGTCTCTTCGATCCTCCCCAAGCGCCAAGCATTTGGATCTCCCGCAGCTGGAAATACAGACAGTAGACAAAAATTTAATCGCTTGTTCGTTCACCGGATCGTTTGCCTTTTGTTTCATGGGGTGAACAAGTTTGGTGGTTCGAACCGAGCGAATGAATGAATGGTTCGATATTCGATGAGAACAAAATATGGAAAGTTTTTAAATTCAATAAGTAATTGATGGAGTGCGGTATTAATTTCACGAATAAAGAAACGTCTAAATTGTTGTTTCGATTCTTTTGTTTATGTCTGAAATATGTACTAAGGCAGATACTTCGTGACAAAAAAAAAATGAAAATGGAGCAGACATGCGAATATCACTAAATATTAATGAATTGACGTGCAAAAGTGAATGATGTCGGATTTATTTAGAGTCTAAGAAAATTAGATTGGAAGTATAAATGTGTCAGTTTTTAATGACTTAGTAATTTACTACTGCAACATTTACTATTCTAATTATGTAATTGTCGATACATATTTATTATAAACATTCATTACATTACTCGAGAAAAAAACGTTATTGTAAAAAACTACAAATTACAAAATGTACTCAGAGGTGAATTACAAGCTTATCTTTCGTATGTAATGTATGTGTGCATGTGAATATGATTTAGTTGATTCAATGATTCTCATATTTCATTTTCTTCTCTCTAAATTTCACTCTATACATTTGGCAGATGAAAACGATTTGAAAACTGCATTATTTTTCCATGCCGATGTAGAAGATACTAGTAATGATTAATATTGTCAATTTGTCGGTTGAACTTACCACAGTAATAATATTTAATCCTAGGTAAACCTGAGTGCAAAAAATAAATTACGGTGATTAAATTGTTTCAAAAGCACTGATGGCTCTATTGTAATCTTATAAAAATATCAGCTTAAGTTTACGAAAAAAAACTTCAGATCAAATAAAGACGCCATTTCTAGTTTATCTAATTGTTTATTACACAGTTTTTCATATAAATATGCATTATTGCTTGAATACACAAAAATAAAAAATATATCTGACGTGGAAAAGAAAAAAATATTACGTCTCTCGGTTTTAAGATAATATATATGTGACTTGTTACGTGTTCTTGCCTTATCTTACCTCATACGTGAATAGATTTTAACATTAAAATTGTAAATAAAATTTTCTGTTGACTTACAAGACATAGAAGCGTCACAAAATCTACTTGTACATTGGCTCACAGATATGCATAAAAAACACAGCTGTAACGCATACATTAACAACAAAAAATATCATTAAAACTTTGTCAAAGCGATTGCATGAATAAAACTACAATGACATGGTATTTTTTTTTCTTTAACCAAACGAAAAATTTATCGCAGTACAATTACACTAAAAAATAAAAGATATCCTCGAAATATCACAACGTAACTCTTTGACACTCTTATAAAGTAATGTCAATCATAATATCAATAATATAATATGTTAATAAATAGCAAGCGGAATGATCAGAAAATAAATATTAGGTATTTTAAAAAGCACAACCTAGACTTGGTAATACGCAGCGGTAGCTTACACAACAAATTAAAAAAAAATCCATTGCTTTTATAATTTTCTTGCACATTGTCCTCGAAACGTTAAATAAGTAACGAGTAATGATCATAATAGTATGAACGATGACATATATACAATACATTTAAATAAGACTCTGATTAAATAAGGTACATGATGCTTAAAAAACGTTACAAAAAAAAAATTGCCATCGAGAATTCAAAGATTTTCCATCATGCTAAGCTTAGTGGGAAATTACATCAACCTTTTTTATATATAAAATATATCTAAATATACTCTTACAAATTTTAGGGACTAGAAAAATTTCTTTTTGATAGTCTCAATTTATTGATTTTTCAATCAATAGCTCATACAGAAGTTTCTTTTTTTCCTACATCTTAGTACCTTTCCATCGATATGTACTAATAATACAGAAAACAATTACATAAGGTCACATTTCTTTATCCTAAAAATTAATTTTTGTAAAATCAGTGTAAAATTTTTCTCGATTCACCACTTTTGTTTAATCCCCAATTCAATTTTTTTGTATTAAAAAAAGTTGTCAAACATTTTTTCTTACAAAGACTATCAAAAATATTTCACAATCGAGATGGAAAATATTCAAACTTGTTTGAACATTATTATGATCCCAGTTTATATATTATATGGTCAACGCTGATGTATAAGTTGTACTGCTTATACATACATTCACATAATTATGTAAACATAAATTAAAAAATGACTATTTAGAAACAAAAATAAATAACAACACAAATCCAACCATGACTCACCTTTGTCGCGCGCATCTCGACAATCGTTCTGACAAGTTGTATCTTACTGCCTCTTTCTCTTTCTTCTCAAACCTTTCTCCAGGGCCTATCTAATTGTTTTTTTTATTCTACTCATACGTATAAATATTATTTACACACGATGACGTCTCTATATTGGTATAAACTGCATGATTTTTGGTATACGTTAAACGGTAACATAATACAAATCTTGAACGTAATCATCATCATCATCATCATCATCATCATCATCAAGTGTTTTACCGAGAGGAACGCACATTGTTCGGATACGAGGGGAGCAGGTAACGACTAGCAGGCATCGGATGTCGATGAAGGGCGTTGCTCAGGACGTCGCAGCTCGAGTACAGCAACGGTACTCGCTCCTCTGGTCGATTTTGGTAGTTCGTGGTAGTAGTGGTGGTGATGATAATTTGCGTGCGTGAGGCAGGTGGCGGAGAAGACAAGAGGAGGCAAACAACAAAGAAAAAAAAAAGAAAAAAAAATAGGTGCGAAAATTATATATTGTTAACATGTACGAGGCCTTCAACTGCTTTGTAACTATAAACTTTTTTTTTCTTTGCGTATACTCATGTGTGTCAGAGGCTGCAGGGTACGTTGACTGGGTTTTGCTTTATTTTTAATTGGTACAGGATACATTTTTTGAAACATAATTTATTTTCACACAGAATAAATATTTTTTCAAGGTGAAACAGTTTATGCAAATATATGAAACTTGGAGAGCCGTGTAAAAAGTAATTTTTGTTGACACTATGATCATGCCACATTTTTACCACACTCGTGTTTTTCGTCGCAAAAATAATTACTGTACGAAAATTCAATAAAAAAAGTAGTAATTCTTTAGAACACCAATCAATGTACCACTACATCCTTACACAATAATACTTTTACAGCAGGATCAACGTCGCATGCATCATTCACGTGGAAGTACATAAACCAGTAATAATCATTACAATGATGATTTCAAGAAGCGTCATCTTGATGTACAACGAAATTTAAGTAAAAACAAAATAACTTTCATAAATGTACTCATGCAAAAATGCATGCGAAAACAAGGCTCGCTATGCTTTGTATTTAAACGTTTCCAGATATATTACCTTGCAACTGACGGCTAATGAGCGCCGTTATGCCTTGGCTGTCGTTGGCCTTTTTCACGACAAACATCTTCGCGTCAAGGTCGTGATCCTGGTTGGTCATACCACTCAGCCCAATCACTTGGCCGTTCTGCTGCTGGTGAGCGCTCGCCGCCATCGTTTCGCTCACCTGGAATTTGTTGATTCGTTTCAAAGACATCGATCAACTATTTTTTTTATAATTAATTTTGCATGCAGTGTTGTTAGAGCTGCTTTTTTCTACGTGAAGTTTCATACTGCATTTAAGTTATTATTATTATTAGTAAAATTATTAGGAAAGTAAATGTTTTTTCTGTAGTAAAAGAGAGAGTGAGAATGAAAGAAAGCAAAAAAGAGAAAGAGAGAAGTATAAGTAACTAAGTTTAACTAAAAAATTCAGTCCTTCATAAATATTTGAAAGTTTTGAAAAAAGTGAGGATAAAAATATGGCACACCACACGTTATGCTTTCAAGAAATATCTTACATGAATTTCGGTAGATAGTTAGGATTAACGGAGAGATATTATTCCGCTCAGCAACGTTCAAATTTATTTTTGCCTCAAACGTAAAAAAAAAACAAAACCTCTGAGAGTTCGGAAAACACATTTTAACATGTATAATACTTTTTTCATGAGGCCAGAACCCACATTATTAAAGGAGCGAGCTCGGAGAATAGTTACCTGCATAAGTTTTTTCACTACGTCACGACCAAGAATGTGATCAAAGACTGCTTGGAGAAACTGGTCCGTTATTATGCTAAGTTTTAGCTTGTCACGATGCCACAGTAATACTCTCGATTCCTCCATAGCGGTGATTGAAACCTTCGTTAAAACGCAAAAGATTCGTTTTAAATGGCTGGTTTTATTCATTTATTGATGGATATAAAGAAAAAATTTAAGTCTAAATACGTACTTGAATAAATTCATCAGTAGAAACACCAAACCATTCCGGTGAGTCTAAAAATTGATGTGGAAAGACTATGTGAAGTGCTTTGCCATTTTGTGACACAACCAACCTGTAAGAAACTATCACTGATAAGGGTACATTTCTAACTTTTAATAATAATATTTGTCTTGACTGCTCGGAAAAAAAAAAAATTGTTAATAACCAGAATTTAAAAACAGTTGAAAAAACAGCAATTACTTCATAAAATGCGTTGTTTTTTAAAAAGTTGTGCACACTTTTATTTAATTTTTTTCTTTTCGACATGAATAAAATAGCAACAACGACACTTTCCAATATGAGAAAGAACACAATATGTCTGAAACTGCTGCTTCATCTCAACCATTTTAAAACGGTACTATTTTTCTTCGAGCCGTCAATTAGACTAAGACACGCACTTCCCCGAGAGCACCAAAGAAAGAGAATCGACTTTGGTGACCTTTTCCTGGGCATAGACCTCTTGATACTTGAGCTGTCTGATGGTCTTCATACAGCTCAGTACTTTTTTGAATTGCTGCCGGGACACCCGAAGCGGTTGAAAGACTACGGCGTACACCTTGAATAAAATATTGATTATGAATAAAAAGGATAGAATGGTTTCAATAGGGTGTACAATTTTTTAAATTCAATGTAGCACCTCCTCGATCTCCCTGGAAAAACGAATAGGCCTGAGCCGATAGAGAAGCACGCAGATGTGTATGAAACCGATGCCGACGAATACAGCGTTCCAGAGGACGGCGTCCAGCCAGCAGACGACCGTCCAGGCCCAGAGTGCGAGAAAGGCACAGCCTATGAGGAGGGTGCAGCGCAAATAGAGCACACCGTGGAGGCCGCTCACCGGTACCAGGTGGGCCAGCAGGAAGAAGCCGTTGGCCAATTGGAAGTACAAGTGGTTTAACTTGATGCCTTGGTAAGGCTGGCAAGTGAGAGCTCCGTTGAGAAAGGCTGGAGGCACTAGTGGCAGGTTGAGCTCGGACGACAACGACGACGTTGACTCGTGGCCGATACCCAATGACCGGGAATCTGCGTCGATTGAAAAGAAATCATTGAGCGGAAAGAATAAAAAAAAAAATTAACTAAACTGACGCCAGCACCGAATCTTAACAAAACTAAAATGAATGAAAAAAAAAAAACTCACCGGCTTCGCTACCTGCTCCTGACGTGGCATTTTTGCACTCCACAGTCGCCGGCGCCGTTGGCTTGGGGGCGACGTCGGCGGCGATCGCCGTGCTCTGGTAGCAGCAGCATAGCAAGACGAGTACAACCAGGGAGCCTAGTTGACGAGGGTAACCGCTACCAGCAGCGTAAATTGCAGCACCGCCGGCGTCTCGGCTCCTCAGATGGCCGCAACAGATCCACATCCCCGCATCACCAACTGCGGTGGGTTTGTTGTTGTTGTGGGCTCTGCTGCTGCTGCTGCTGTACTTAGTAAATTTCTTGGCTTCAGGAAGTTATTACTTGCGATGTTTCACGACGTGATCCTGTAATTCTTTTCAGAGGCGCATTAATTATACAGAGCAGCGGTGAGCGTAGCATAGGGTTGAGCTTCATTAACCCTTATTCCTTAGCATTATTTAGCAGTTAGGAAAACAACAAACCGAGTCTAAATCGCTATCGTAAGGCTAATAAAACAGAGCTCTGAATTTTTACTGCTCGTAAAGTAAAGTTGTGAGCTATTTGAATCTCGACTGTTTTTTATAGCTAGGATAGTGCCAAGAGAAACTGAGTAGTCGAATCGTTTGATCTTGGTAAATATTTACCTTTGCCAAGCCGTCACATTCCTCATGCATACACTCTGAACGACTATCTTCAAAACTAAGGCACCCCGAGAACCTTCCAACCAGCCAGTTGAGATCTGAAAGTTCAGTACTGCATAAAATTTTAATGTTTACTGTGCGTTTACTCTGATAACAGATTTTAAGTACGTTAACTAAGGAGTTCATTAAATTTAATTAGTAGATTGATATTGATTATAGTTCTAGTCTATTAATCTTACAACGTGCATTCGTGATACTGAAAAATGTATGTTAATTAAAAAACTTAATTGATTTTCATTAGCTTCAAAATCGAAATAATGAAAAATGTCAAATTATTTAATGTACTCCAGTATAATATGTATTTTAACATATATAATACAAAAAGTATCCTAGAAATTCGTATAAGAAACTTATATCAATGTATCTACTATTTATTCACACTAATGACTAACTTGAAAAACTGAACGTTTCAGAAAAAAAGGAATACGTCACTACTTCATGCATAAGCAAGTTAAACTACGTCTTTATCTTTATGGCAGTTAGGAGCCAAGCGATGTTCTAGAATCTTATCACCGTCTTTCATAACTATTCTTCAAGTTTTCTTATCCATTATCTATGATACATTTCCACTTCTTATATTCATTTTCTTATCCATTATCCATGATACATTTCCACTTCTTATATTCGTAAGGCATATTATTTTCTTAAGACATTAAGCAATGAGACAACCGACTTAGAGCCTAATCATTGAATTAATATAGAGCTGAATCAAGAAAACACTCACTTTTGAAAGCTGGTCTTCTCTAACACAATGGCATTGCTGTCAATTCATGGCACTTTCAAGCAGTCGAACAAATCAAGACCGTCACTTGTCCTCACCATTCTTCAGCAGGTCCAGTCCAAAGACGTTGCTTCCCTTGGCAGTAGTCACCATTCTGATCCTGCTTCCTACTTTGCTCCTCTGCAAGCCAAAGAAACTCAATGCCTTGCTGTAATGAAAGAATAAAAAAAAAAAATTGCCTCATTGTAACATCTTTCAACTGTGTAGCATATAATAACTTGAAGGAGTGGGAGGATGTGCCTGTCTCTCTGACTTTCCAACGCCCACAAGAAACATTTTGCATCAGAAGAGAAAGCCAGCCATGTAGAGCAAAACAATTTAACTTGTTCCTTTCAGCACTACTATTAATTAACGTTACAGTGTACAAAAAGTGACACAATACCCTACATTAAGTTCACATCGTATCAAGCATTGTTATAATGGAGCTTTTCATTTGATTCATTGAAAATTAATTGTCAAATATCAATACTTTTATAAATGAGTGAGGAGCCATTTACTCCAATAGTTCCCCATAACATGCATGATTTTATCAATGTATTTTGAACAAAAAGACCTGCAGTTGGCCTAGATTTATGAATGGGAAATTCAGGTCATTAATGTTATTCAGATCTGATTAGCAAGTCTGATTACTTTCATTCAATTACGCTCTCATGTTCAAGAAGCATTGGATGTTTTGTTCAACAATTAAGCAGAAATAATATAAATAAACCATTGTTTCAAGTGTTTGGTGAATTGTATCAATTTCACTGTATGTACATTGTTAACTTGACTAAACATGACAGGTTGCGGTTTCACAATAAGTTGCAATAACTTGTACGAGAGAGTTGACATTTCGTCAAAGTATACTAATTAATTAAAATATACTCGAATATTATTCTAATAAATGCTTGATTTGAAGGTTAGGCGAGAAAATACGAATACAATGCAGAGTAAGTTTTTCAAAATACATCAGACTTTGAAGAACTTGTCGATGCAAAAAATCAAAGTAGGGTGGCCAAAAAACAACGAAAACAGATATACTATCTGTGGCCGAGTCAGGGTTTGACAGCTCGGCGCGTCAAACGTGATTGATATGCCTTGCTCCGCGAAAAGAGCCCTATACTTATGTTTACTCACTCGGATGAGAGATTTTCTTCGGCAAATGAGTTGATTATTGTTTATCTCATATACAATAATAGTATACATTGCACTTGGCACGCACGAGGGTACATTTGACAGGTATCATGCAGGAATAGACGAGACAAGAGACTGCAGACCCGGCACAGTAGTGAAAGGTGACAGAAATGAAAACAAACACCTAGCAGAAAAACTCTTTGGCCGAAGTGACAACCAGTAAGTATTTTGGAGCTAAGTACACAAACTTGTACTTACTCGCGATAGGATGTAAGTGGACGATGTATGATAAAAACGCGCCCGAAATACTTACTCTTGAAAAGTGAGACGTGCACCATTCACCAAACGTGTAACTGTTAAGTACTTTTGGTCACAGAAAAAACCAATTAACAAATCGACTAGGTTGTCTACGGTATATGCACACTACATGATCGCACTTCCTCATCAAAATCAAATAGAATCAGCAAATTAAACAAGAGGGAGTCGAGTAGTACTTGTATGCTTATAAAGTATGTAAGTACAATAGAATAACGCGCGAGACAGCGAGAGAAGCCGCTCTCTTTGACTAAAACTAGTGTGAGCGTCTCGGTGCAAAATCGATGTGCGCGACGCGCTCGGCTTTTAGTCGACGACGGACTGACTGAAACGAATAGAAACTGAAGACGGAGAGAGATGCGCTCGCAGTAACATACGGAGGCTTCCGCTAAAAAATACTTTCGCGGTGGTTGTTAGGCTTCTCAAAATTGAAAAATTGGTATATTTACGGGACAGGGTTTTTTTCCCCTTTTCGTGAATTTTGCGCCAATCATATTCCGAGGCGGGATGTGGCCTGATTTTACGGATGCATGCCGGCTTATTTTCGGCCTTGCGCAGAGTTTTTTTCAGTGAGAAACGCGCGTGATGTTTTTCATTTTCGAACTATTCGCTATTCGCGTGGGAGTATCATGGGATGGTAAGAACATTAATTTCGAGTAAAAGAAAGAATTGTGTCTCATCGCCTGTAGAAACTTGGGGAGAATAGAGCATTTGAAAAATTTCACTTGCAAGAAACAAACAAGAAAATATTCCCGAAGTAAACGTGTCCGTCGAGAAGGCGAATTTGTTCTATTTCGAAGGACGACCGAGCGAAGATTTTTCGCGGAATTTCTCGCATGCGTATTTCTGTACGCCAGCGTGAGTAAGAGCGATAGGCTGCCTGACTGTACTATTATGATTTGGAGTCTCTCGTCTTTTAAAATTCAAAGATGTGGAAAAAATAAAGAAAGAAAAAACGAAAAATTCCAAAATGAAGAATTCCCATCTGCCGGGAAATACTCTGCGTGTATTAGTACGTTATTGATACGGAAGCCTTGCGAGAGTCAAGTTTTTAAGACTGCACGCGGCATTGTATTTATGCGGATGATTTTCTACGGGTACATTTCTCAGGCAACACTTAAATTCTCATTACAACCACACATTTACGATAATGGGTAATCCTTGTTACTGACGCATAAATATGCGTGCACCGCATACGCTGTACCGAGTCAAGCTCGAGCGCGCACCCGTACAGTATTGTCGGCACGTCATCGCCCGAGAATAAACGAATACATTTTTCGAAATGTCCCCGCGTCAGCTCGACCGTCTTGTTTTCACACGCGTAGAAGTATTCCGAAAGAACATCTTTCTCGTGCATCCCTGCGTCATTCGAGCATACGAGTTTCCCAGCCCTCCTCGCGCATCGTTTTGCCCTCAACACACTCCCCCTTGGGGTCCCGTGAATGGCAACTCGCGCACGATGCATGCAGTTTTTGCAATACATCCCAATGATGACGCTCGCGCGCCGGCCGCGGGGGAGGAGCGGAGTAGTTGCGCGCACCACGAGCGATTCCACGAAAAAGCGCGCGACATTCAGGATCGAGGAAGGGACTGAGGGGATAAAGGTTTGCGGCACATTTTTCTCGTCTCGCGCGATGAGGAGGGCAAATCATGGGCATCCGGAAAAGAGACGATTTTTTTAGCCTGCACTTGACGGCCGTTTTAACCCCGATGAGAAATCGGAAAGACAAAAAAGTAAATGCACAGACGGAGCTTTCCAAGGAGTTGAAAAAAAACCACTGCCACTTTAACCGGCAAAAACCATCCTCGATAACTATTCTTCTCCCTGATGGCGCTAAACGTCTTGAAAACGTTTGGATAACGTTGAAAACAAAAACTTAAACGTTTTGAAAACGTTGAGCATGTCCGCTGCTTGTTTAGAACTGCTCGCGCATTAGTTTTCTTGTGCATGGAGTCGCGTGCAGGGGATACTGTCCGGATGACACCAATATGAGGGGGGTGGGGGCTAAGCTTGTTTATCACAGAATTTGATAAATAAAAAAATTTATTCATTGATTTAAACAATTGTAAAAACTATCATAAATTAGCCCACAGGATTGCAATTATTATCCGGATGGTAACACCTGTATGGCTCACTATTTACGAGAAAACTGATGCGCAAGCGGTCCTGATTAGATTTTCAATAACAACAAGCAGCGGACATTTTCAACATTTTTAAAATGTTTGCAAAACATTTTATTAACTTTTTAAAAAACGTCTTGTAGTTTTGTTCTAACGTTTTAAAACGTCGTGTACTGTAGGGCTGCTTATATTTTTACTGAAAAAACAAATTAGGTTTCAGGATGATTCAGAATTTTAAAATAAAACTCTTTCAATTCTTAAAAATAGTAAATTAGTACAAACCCGCTTTTTGGGCATCAAAAATCGTTGTAACAACCTTTAAAAGGTATGAAACTTGAATCTTTTGCCTGTATCAGGACATAAAAACGAAGACTTTAAGCCCTCGATAATTAAAATCGGTCGGAGGGTTTCTGAGATACTGATTACACACACTCACACACATATATACATATACATTTATTTTCATTTTAAACAACATAAAAGACATTTCTGACATATTTTCAAGAAAACTTAATTTTTTACCGATACAAAGCAAACAAAGCTTGCTCTAGAGGAAACAAAATATGTATACCTTTATCAAAAATTACAAATGAATTTTGATGAGTTTGGTCGATTGTAGCGAAAAATCGGAATTCAGAGTCTATTTTAAACGGATATCATGTGTATTCTCACTCAACTTACACTCAATGTTTTCGGAAAAAACTTACTACGATTAAGTATGTTACAAAGTTTTTATGAAAGGACCCAAATCATGATTCTACATAATATTCGTCCTGTGAAAAATGTATAAAAATTACATCAAAACTTTGGATGAAAAGTATACAAACTGTTTTGTAAGAGCCGAGGGCACTTATTTCTTTCCCGAACACATGTATTATTCACTAATTTACTACATTTTATAAATAATATTCAAGCTTGTTATGATGTAATTATCGATGTGAAATAATTAATTCATCTTTCGTTAGAAGTTTTTGTTGAATGTTTATGAATTTTTTGTACAACCAGTATTACGTATGATCTTTACATGGAATCTTCCATAAAAACTTCATTACTTTTACGTGGGTGCGATAAGAAAAAAACCAATTGTGCGAAATGTGTTTCCAACATTAACTTTTTAGGGTTACCATAACGTTTCTTAAGTCATCGTATATAGCATTAAAAACTATATTGGACCAGACTCAAGAGATGCATAATTTCATTTAAAGTTTTAGATGATTTTTCGTAAAATTAACCATATGCGCATAGATATAATCACTTATTACATCGACATACACGATATTTATTATACAGACACAGCTATACCTCCTATCCACTATGTGAGCGTAACTAAGGGGTAGAAGAGGTGCACCATACATGGGCGCATTCGTAGCCAATGAGTCATATTGATCAACTATTAAAAAATATCATGATACCACAAGGGTCTATGTTACTATTTTTGACATTTCCATGACAGTAATCAAGGGATAAAATATCATATTTATGCATGTACTGAGGGTTCAATATAAAATTCGCTGCATCTACTACTACTCAACACAATCATTTTTCATTGTAGATAAATTCATGAATAATTCTGTTACCGCACACAATTTATTTTAATTTACGAAAAACATATTGCACCTTTTTTCATGTAAAAAGTAGCATATGCTTTGAGAAATTTTGAATTTTACATCGAAATTCTTGCATGCATAATTTACCATTGTATCCAGTAAAATTTTCTTCCTCATAGAGTAAGCTTTGTATCGGTCGAAAATTAAGTTTTCCTAAAAATATTTCAGAAATATTTTTCATAGTATTTAGAATGATAATACATCATTTTTTTTAAATGTATATATGTGTGTGGTGTGCGTGTGCGAGTGTGAATTTAATCAGTCATAGCTCAGGAACCCTCCGACAGATTTTAATCATCCAGGGCTTAAAATCTTTGGTTTTATACCATACGCATAGCGGCTCGGAAAAAGTTTCAAGTTTTGTACGTCAGTAAGGTTGTTACAACGATTTTTGATGTCCAAAAAGCGGATTTTGCTATTTTCGAGGCATAAAATTTTTTATTTGAAGCACTAAAATAGCTTTATTTTCCATTTGAAATAATCTCCCTACCTTATTTTGTTGCGTTTAAATCAAAGAAATACTAAAATTTTGTTGAATAATCAGTCGTATCTCAGAAACCTTCCGAGTGATTTTGATGATCCAGGGCTTGAAATGTTTGTTTTTGTATACTCATATCGGTTTAGTAAAATATTTCAACACCTTATTAAGGTTGTTACAACGATTTTTATTGTTCTCTAGTTCACAAATCAGTTTTTTGCTATTTTTAGGGTAAAATTTTTGTAATTTAATTCCATAAATAGTTACACCTCTCAGATAATTTAAATAGCTCTATTCGCTATTTTGAATCATTTTTCCACGCCATTTCGTTAATTTTTTACGAAAGAAATACTTACTATAATTTTTTAGAAACTAAGTCATATCTCGGGAACCCATCGACACATTTTTATTGTTGAAGGATAAAAATGTTTATTCATTTTGTTTCATGCATGTAGCGAGGAAATATTAATGTGATTTACTAGCTTATTCGTGGGTTTAAAACGATTTTCTGAATCTAAAACAAGCGATAAATTTATGCAAAAAGCTAAGCTTTTGCATGCAAGGCACGACTGCTAACGATTTTTTAGTCAGTTTAAATCGATTTTAGTCATATAAAGCACTATAACAATACTTTGGAGAAAAACTTTAAACACGCAAAAAGTGTATTTCTTTTAGTCTTAAAACTTTTGTATTTAACATTATGACCTAAACTGTCAAACAAAAAAATTAGGTATCATAAACCGATTATTTGGAAAATTTAAAACGATTTTCGTTGTCTAAAGCGCCAGGATGAGATTCTAGAGTAAAACGTGTGATACACAAAAGTAGTATTTTTTTACGATCCACAACTTTTGTATTTAACACTTCGTTGTAAAATGTCAATTTCTTCTTGTTATGGGTGAAAAACGGATTTTGAAGGTATTTTCAGTTATTTTTGCGACCTAGGGCATTCAATTGACTTCCTAGAGAAAAGTGTACTGCAAACAAAAGTTTTATTTCATTGAAATCTACAAGTTTTTCTCAAAACACCCTAGCTTAAAATGTTAATTTGCAGAGTTACAACGAAAAAAGAGATTTTTTCCCCTCGAAGCTCTGTAGTAAAAATGCTGGAAATTTTTTTTCCTTTAACGAAACTTCTCCGATTTTAAACCATCACATTCTATGGTGAAGACGAAGATATCTACCAAATTTGAGATCAATCAGATGAAAATTACTTGAGTTAGTCTGGAAACTTGATTGATTACATATACACCGTAGGACCACTTCGGATCACACATGTTAGGATCAAAATTTTTTTTATGTACCAAATAGTCATTTTATAGATGGTTACACTTTTTGCTTTAGTGAAAATATAAGGCACTCCTGTGAAGCAGTCGTGCCTAAAAACAAATTTTTGATATTTTTCTATTGAAAAAATTATGATCCAATCGAATAAATACTTCGTTTTTGTAAAACATAATAATGACTTTATTTAACATTCTTTATTATTCTGGTACGCTATTTTCTTATATTTTCATTATTGAGGTACTTCGATTTTTTTCAATTATAGCTCGAAACATGCACGATAATTCAATAATAAATATTCTTTCTACATTTTCGTTATATTACGTATGTCAATTTTAGTAAACAATTTCGAATATTTGGTTCATTGTGTTTTAAAATAAAATAATTTTAACAATATTTCTTGTACTATTTGGGTAAAAATATTAAAATATCATTTCCCAAGTAATTCCACTTTATAGAGCATAAAAATAGCTCTTTTATCCATTTTGAATCATCCTGACAACTGATACGTCATTTTATTTTATTTTTTTATTAAATAAAAGCAGAAGAATAGCGTTTGAGGAAGCTTTTTGCTATTCGATTAGCAGTGGTTTGTATTTATTTTTGGTCAATCACAAAGGTCTTCTACTACATCAGTATACAGCACGTTCATTAAACTGTTCTACGAAGCGTCAGTTTTGGGCATTTCTCGACTATAGCTAGAAGATCTTGGGTGAATTTTGAAAATTGCCCCATCCACAATGTCTGCCATCATTTTTTTAAACGATCACAAGTAAAAACAGTAAATTCGCATTTGATTTGATCCAGTATTGGAGTGCACTTTTTTCGATTTTCTTAAAACTTTTTACTTGAAAAACCACTGTCGAGTTTCATCATGTACAAATAAAATAGCATTCACGGTATACGGAGGTATTAAAAATACGAAGGTATCTGACCTTTCTACCATCCACATCCGACAGCTCACTTGTACCAGACGGTTGGGAGTCATGCAAATTTTGACGTAACGAAACCAACACCTACACCTTCGACCAAAGAGTCGACCACAACAAGTATAACCAGCAGAGGGGAGTAGTGGGTCAAGTGCAGACAACGACTGGCTGAGCATCGAGCCTTTTGATCATGGATTTCTCGCCTCGTATTACGTCCGACGAATCAATTATTTTTACAACTCGATAGATGCGCGCAATTGCACTTGCATAGCTGCTCCAGTAATTATATTTCGCGCTATCGCAATTAAGCGCTGGTATTTCACGTGGAATGTATTAAATTGAATTTTGTTAAATCCAAAACTAGTATTAATTATTATGTTCATGTCCAAAGCGCGTTGTAAGGACAATTACAGCATCATACATCACCTAATTCCTATCTTAAAATTTGCTTGTAAATTAAAAGTGATTCCTTGGTGGCAAGGGAAATACGTACAGTTTTTTGAATACCGATATTCGAGTTCAGCGCCTCAAAAAACGTGCGTGTACTCATCGCCAATGATATAACTCCGCATTCATCAGTTCGACTACTATTTTACGATGAGGTAAGT
>JAPYYV010004865.1:0-33707 GCA_030522625.1 Copidosoma aretas
AAAAAAAAAAAAAAAAAAAAAAAAAAAAAACTATTACTACTACTGCTGTTTTTACTACTGCAACAACTACTACTACTTCTACTACTTCTACTACTACTGGTACTTCTTCTATTACTATACTACAATTGCTGCTGTTAGTCACATTTGTACTTCACTCCGTCACACTATATCTACTTTTTCTTAAAATAATACTTCTGTTAATTATGTAACTAAAACTATTTTTTATTCTACTGCCACCATTTCTTGTACTTTTAGATATTTTTTATATTTGTTATTTTATTTTAAAGTTTTCAAAGCTTAGTCATAATTATTTTCAATTTTTAACGTATGCAGACGAGTTTCTTTGTGTTTTGAGCACAAAACTGTTTTGAGCACGAAACTGTTTCGTTTACGTCTAGATTAAATAATTTTTTTATTTTCTGATGTATTCGGTTGACCGTCTAGTCTTGTCTGACTGTTAGATAAATCGATTTTCTAAAGCTACTTCCAATGCGTTAAAATTGTACTTTGAAGAATTTTAGCGTTTGCATAATTTTTTTCCACATTACTTTGATTGAATAACTTTATATTGTACAATAAATCTTTGTAGTTTGTCTTCATTCTCTATTTAGATGAACTGTGTTTACTTATGGAGGAACGAATTCTACTTCAGTAAGATTTTACGATAAATGATGAAGTAATTTACGTCGAACACATTGCTAGATGTTCCGGAAACAAGCGAAACATCTTAAGACTATTATCAATAACACCTAGATATTTTATAGTCACTTGATATTTTTAGGATTCATTGAGTCCCTTTCTTAAATATCCTCTACTAATAGTGTACATTTTGATCTGGGGATAGCTAGCCTTTTAGCTTATGGATCAGGGTGTATCTTATTAGTCAACTCGATCATCACCTAAATAGGAAAATGATGTTTTCTGGATATTTTTGAAAAGATGACTGTTTGGCGAAAATCAACTGTGTTTTTAACATTGTATTTTTTCAACGTTGCCCATCTAATTTTGCTATTACTAACTATGTAATTTTTTAATCATCAAAGTATACATTAAAAAATTACCAATTATATTTGCCATCCTGGCAGGAAAAAATTCCCCAGTTCGAATCCGCGGTCGAGGTGGTTTTTTTTCGTCTCATTAATAATATTAATTTGACTACCCGAATTTACTTGGTATAAATATGAAAAAAATTCATCAAAATTCGATGTTTATTGAAATAAGGTCCAGTTTAAAATATACCGATTTCTACTACGTATGGAGGCTTCGCACTGTACGTCGAAATAAATTTGGTATGTAAATGCCATTAGGGTCATTTATATATCTAATTATATCTTTGCCTATCTTGGAATCATGTTGGTGAACATACTTACACTTTGTTGTTATCTACTTAAAAATGCCATGTTTTTCTCATGATTCGTGTTTTATCTACGAAGATGCAGTAGTGAGTGAATGGTAGGTCAAGAGGCAGTCGTAGCTGCAATTATAATTCGAAGTAATAAGGATGCCACTACTTGAACTATTTAAGTAACCTTATTTTTAAAGTGCACTATTTATTCTGCGTTACATAAAATATTGATTTCTCTAATTTTATTTAAGATCACTATAAAGTGTACACGCCAAGACAAACACCTTAACATTATTTTTGCTTGCTCTCATATCTTTATTGTAAGTGACCTAAGATGCCTTTCGACAGCCACTATCTGCTAAGCCAACTTTATGATAACACATTAAGTTAAGTATTTGTTCTATCTATTGTTAAGACAGTAATTTTGTTTTTCATTTTTTTCTTTAGCTTCTCACAGTGATTGATTCCAATAATTTTTTACTATCTCTAGTGAACAGGGAGTGAATTTGACGGAAAGTTAAAAAAAAGTTATTATTTGTACGTATAGTTTATGTTGAATAATAAGTATACTGCATCGCTACATCATTAAGGTATTATCTATTGTATACAGTCATAGTTCTTAATCTAACAATATATTTTTGTGTAGTTTCTCATGTTTTCGGAACAGCCTCCTAGTATAGCTTCAAGTATCATTGTTACTTGCATGTTTACGTTTGAAATCAACAAATTACATTTTTATCCATACATTAATTCGGCAAGGTATGAGTTGGGCTTGAAAAACGTTTGCGATTCAATAATACTAGGCCTTGCTCACTCTTCTTTTCTTGACTTTGAGGCTATAATTTTTTTTGCTCCCATTTCACAATCAGTACATGAACAAAAGAGCTCAGATACGTCCAAAACAGTGTCCCTTTTATATTTTAGACTGCAAGTAGGAGCTTATAAGTAGTATATATTTTTATGCAGAACATTTAGAATGATGAAAAGTAAAGCATAAATAAAGTAAGAAGAAATGAATAGCGGTGTGTGTATTGTGTAATTCTGTAAAATGTATTTTTGTACATAGTAAATATTACAAATACTAATAATGGTTCATAGAGATATCTTTAACAAAGTGATGTTTATAAAATTATAAAATATAATTATCATCAAAGGCAATATGTGCTGCATATGTTCATCTTTCCCTTTAAATAAATATCATGTCCAGATAAATTTATCTATATACACTTATGTATACTTTTTTGATACGAAAAATTAAAAGTATAATCACAACAAACAACAAATAGGGCTTGGATCATGGAAATATGGAGATAGACTGTGGAGGATGTGGAGACAAAGTCAATGAACAAACAGTCTTATGCGTTGGTAATCAAACGTGGCATTCAAAATGTTTGAAGTGCTGCATATGCTCTAAATCATTATATGAGCAACACTCTTGCTTCCTCCGAAACACGAGATTGTATTGCCAGCAAGATTACAGCATGTAAGTTTTGAGTAACAAAAATATTTGAAAACATATTTTAAGAATTTAATGACAGTTTACTCATCAAACAAGCCATTACTTGTTATGTAATACTTAAAACAAGCGTTTTTTCTGCAATTATATTTTCACATCTTTTTAAAGTGTCACTTTTCTAGGCACTTAAGCCACAACCAACTGATAATGGGAGTTTACTAAAAATTAGCTTAGTAAGAATCTTATTACATACACATGCAAAATCACGTACTTGAATCTTAATGAAGTTTTGAATTGTTTTTTCTTAATAATTTATTTATAAATGTATACTTTTAAAAGATTGTCACAATAGGTTTTTACCAGATAATTAAAATGAAAATGATAATGCATATAACTTGAAGAAATCAGTTGATGACAGTTAAAAAAATTTACAGTTAAATTTTTTATCATAGTCCAGTGCAACAAATATATATATATTCAATTTACAAATTAATAAATAATGTACTTTAAAGCTTTTTAATTCTCTCACCTAATTTTTTTTTCCGCTGTATGCGGTTGAGCGATAAAATCGTTAACCGGGTGGCACCTGCTGCACGGTATTTGGCGCTTGAAAGGATGCCATCAAGTCCATTAATGACACCCGCTGGACGCTTTTAAGCACTGAAGATTATACCATGCTAGCGATTTTCTTTATGATGTTGACAGCATAAATAATATTAATTCTTTAATGTAGCTATGACATTGGTAAGTACCACTCTGATGTAGTACGCAACTACATTTTTTCTGCGGTGAAGAGGGTCGTAGATCCAGGCGACAAAGTTGACTGACATGGCTAATGCACATAATTTGAATACGATGGAGCTAGCAAAGGTACTCATTTTAACAGTTTTAATGTCAACTAAAATGGGTTGACATAGTTGAAGCAAATGCTTATCTACAGTGTACAGTGGAATCATAGCATTTAAGTTGGGCATTAATGACTTAAGAGGAGCTGAAAATTATAAAAAAATGTGTGAGTAATCAAAACTTTTTTATTATGAACTTAAGGTCCAACACAATCACAGTAGTAGATTTTTTTTTCAAATTACGAGAAAAATGCAATTAACCTTCCGCGAGTAGCTCCTTCCCCCAAAAACTATCACTTACTTCAGCCACCAAGAGTTTCATCTTGCTGATATATTCCTGGCCCACAATAAAAGAAATCGGTCCAGAAATTTTAATAAACTAACGATGTATGAACTTTTTATTAAAAGCAGTCTGTTTCCATGCTCCCCAGAGTAAAAAAGTTAAGTCGTTGAGAGCAGGGTAGCGCAGAGAGAGAGTTTTTAACCAAAATTTTCCGCAATTTTGAAAACATTACAAGTCTATCTTATGCATTAATAATGGCACCCATAAAGTATTTTTAAGCGGTCATTTTCTCAATTCATTGAGACTCCATCAAGTGCAATAAAAGAATGGCAGAACAATTAGGAATGTACGATACACGAGCAAACCTAAAAGGAAGAAATCGACAAGAAAGAAAAAATGTGTGACGCATATGTTATCCAAATAGCTTAGCAGGATATTGTATCAATTAAAATCCTCTCTGGGTTTATTTGAGAATTTAAGTTACTCGATCCATGCAAACAAAAATATCAAAATCAAGAGCAACACCCCGTATCGAAAAGAACGCGAACAGTCATTTTTCGGTTTCGGTAACCTGAACTTACTTGATACGCGGACGCACGCTATATTAATTTGCAAACATCTCTTGCACGTGGAGATCGCTGCATACATACACATTTCTATCAAACACAGCACACACCTACCTCTTAAAATTATATTTTTCTGCGATTCATCCTATCCGTTTGTAAATTTCTGTTCCATCATCAAATTTGGGTTCTTATAGGCGAAGTCTTGATACTACATTTTTATGGTTCCTCCTGTGAGTTGTTAGCTTATCTTTCTCATACCCAATTACACAGAGCTAACAAACAAGAAAAAGAAGTAATAAAATAAGGGATTATTCAATACATACTCTCGACTCAATGACAACCATCATCGTTAGAGCATCGCTTTTACCAAGGAATCCTTCCCCAAAGCTTAGTTCGCACCTGACCATTTGAAAAAAAGAATAAGATAAGTGATTTTTAACCTGAGCCGTGTGTACTTATTGGTTTGCTTCAACTCTATCAAGCGGGCCATCTGAATATATCAGAAACGGACATTTTTACTTTAAATAAATTTGGCACAGATTTTCTTTGGGATATACACTGAATAAATGTAAATTTTTGTTCTGTGCTTCCTGATAATTTCAAAATGGCGGACGAAGTGGTCTGAAACATCGGATATCCCAAATTTTTAGTGCACGTTTTCACTTATTTGTTGTAAATAAATCAGTTACATACTTACTATAAAAACCAAAATTCTTGTTCTTGCAAAGGCTGAACACAAATATAACATTTAACAAATCCAAAACGGCTACTTCAAAATGGCGACTTGAAGTGCTAATTGCAAAAGATTCTTCACGCTGAGATTATTTAATAACATAGTATTGATTTTTTAATTTATTCAGGATACTGCTTATATTATCCACTGACTTGAAGATTTAAAAGTAACTAATTTTAAATGTGTATAAAAAAATATATGCAATAAATTTATAGAATATATTCTAATAGAATCTCTTCAAAATTTTGATAGAATATACTTTATATCCTAATAGAATCTTCGTGAAATGTTAATATAATTGGCCTATAATTTTAATAGAAAAGACATAAAACCTTTCTAGGCCTTAGACGGGTTCTTCGTAGAAGAGTAGAATAGGAGGTGGGGGTGAATGCACTTGTACTCTAAAAGTCAGTGAATAACAAAAGCAGTATTCTACAAAGATTAAAAGTCAATAACTAGTTATTAAAAAATGTTAGCGTGCAGAATCCATTGCATTAAGCACTTCAAGTTGCCATTTTGAAGTACCCATTTCGTATTTATTAATTTTACATCTCCAAGTCAATGAATATTATGAGCAGTATCCTTAAAAAATGAAAATCTAATAACTTGTTGCTAAAAAGTCTTAACGTGAATAATCCTTCGCGTTTAGCACTTTGAGTCACCATTTTCAACATTTTCCAGTCACCGTTTTAAATTTGTTACTTTTGAATCTTCAAGTCAGTCGATAATATAAGCAATATCCTAATCAAATTAAAAAATCAATACCTTGTTATTAAATAATCTTAGTGTGAAGAATCTTTTGCAATTAGCACTTCAAGTAGCCATTATAAAGTCGCCATTTCGGATTTGTTAAAAGTTATATTTGTGTTGAGCCTTTTCAAGAACAACAATTTTTGTTTTTGCAGTAAGTATGTAACTGATTTATTAACAACAAATAAGTGAAAACGTGCACTAAAAATTTGGAATATCGAATGTTTCAGACCATTTCGTCCGCCAATTTGAAACTATAAGGAAGCACAGCAGAAAAATTTATACACATCAAGTACATATCCCAAAGAATATCTGTGCCGAAATTGGTTGAAATAAAAATGTCCGTATTGAGATATTTAGGTGGCCTGCTTGACATGGAATGCACGATATATACATACATATGCTGGTAGGGCTCCGCCCCCTGCGCGCTCCGCTCGCGAACCCTCAAATTTTTTATGGTAACTCTAGGATTATATGAGATAACCACTGATAGCATCCCTCCACGTACAAAATGATTTTATTCAAGTTATACTTCTATATGACCGGCATGCAGTGAAGAAAATCAATGATTTCCAATTTTCCTTCCTTCCAAAAAAACGTAGAGTAAGTGAATTTTCAATTTCTAAAAAAAACCTTTTTTCACCGGATTTAAACTCGCGATCTCGAGGATACGAACCGTATACTGTATCGACTTATCTACAATCTACCTCTATTAGTAAGCTATGCATCACTACCTTTTATATTTAAGATTGTACCTCACTTTCAATTGAAATACTAAATTACTGTTTATTTATAAATTTGTTTCAGTATTTATTCATTTACATTAATAAACTATCAAAAAATTAGTTAAATAAGTTTTTCAAAACTTTAAAAATAGATTTTAGTTGCGGCTTTTCTATGTATTAAATTTTGTTTCCATCATTATAATAACTTGTTAGTTATTAAATAAATTAATAATCATTTTCTGAATTTTAACACTTATGTCAAAATTTTTTTTTTTAATTTTTTACAATTATATTTCTTATCATTGGTTTATAAATATTAGGTTCCATGGATAAATTATTTGTTTTTCATTGCATTTTATTAATTCAACGTTTCAGCTGGTGTAGTGTCGAGAACCGTTATTTCACAATCCTGTTTTCGTTGCTTTGGCCAACTAAGGTTCCGACGTTTTTCTTCTTAATCTCCGATGTTCTTTTTTACCTCCACGATCGATTTTTACAAATAAGTGCCGGCTTTGCGAACGGCCCAGGATGCGCAAACAATATCATAAAAAGGCTCTGGCCTGCCGAAGCTAGCAGAACCAGAGCAGCAGACAGCGTACCCTTGCACTTTCCTTTTTATACGACACGCACCTTTCCCACGGTTACTACCCATCACTGCTGGTACAGGGATCGGTGTATGCAGGAAATTGGCTAAGCTGCCAGCAATAACGCAAGGGCCTCAAAGCGTCCACCTGACATGCCGGCTATAGGTTCGAACGCATTGTCATTATTAATATTTAGTTGTAAGGAAACTTGTAATTCTTCGAGGCTGTAATGGGAGATGGGAGTGAGGGACGAGCTGGTCCACTACCCCTCTCTCTGGCATGAGAGTCCCGGAGGAAGAGTCCCCAAGATTCCACGCTAGAGTTAAAGTGGTGGACGAAATTTTGCCAGGGCGGGCCTTGGAAAAATCGCCACTCGATTTGGCGGCTGTTTTTCTCCACCACTACCATGAAACTTCCTCTCGGCACCCTTAGCCGCCAAAGTGGGAAAATCCGAAAGAGAGAGATTTTCGGCTATATATAACTCAAAGCTAGGTCTGCCCTGTGGAGCAGTCAGTCTCTCCATCGAGATCACCTCTGGCTTATCACAACCAGGAATCTCTAGACTCCACCTCTGATCACCCACGATCAGAGTCAAAGCTCTTCCCAAGTCTTCACCAGCCGAGCTTTATTCTCTCTCGCGGTACCCACGCGTACGATTTTGTGAAATACAAAGAGTAAGTTTCCACAAATCCCATCGTTTAATTTCTCCTCTCCTGGCACCAATCACCAACTCCTATCCACGCCATACACTGCCAAAAGCCAGCAAGAGTGCTGGGTTAACGGCTCTCCGGAGACCGAACATACCTGCACTCCACCGAACGAGCCAGAGTGCTGAGTCAAAGCCTCTCTGCAGGCCGAACATACCCGCACCCTCATAAACTAAGAATTTTGCACAGTTTCCCGGACGACAAGAGTACGGATTTCTGAGTTATTTAGCGCGAGGTAAGACACAAAAATAAGTGTCATTAGCCCGACATAATACGGGGATCATTACGGAACAAATTTTGGCGTGATCAGCCGCATCTACATATATTGTTTGCCGGAAAAGTATAACTTGATACATAGGTACCCAAGTTTTTTTTAAAGATTTTTCCTATATTAATGCTACTTTCTTCTCGACTGACCAAAAATACACGAACCTCTAATTAATTCTAAAATAATTATCATATCCCAATAACATACTTATTAAAAGCAATAAAGAGTTTTGACATTAATTATTTGTTTTTTCTTTGGATACTAGGTTAAAGTATTTTAAGTTATTCGGTTAAAGGAGATAAATGTTCGTATTTATGCTTTTCTTTGAAATTATTTTGAATTAGTGGATGGATCATTCATTAATGAACATTGTATTCGGGCGAGTTAATTTGGGGATTTGGTTTAAGCCTCGTGGGTTCTAACTCATTTCAATTAAGTATTAGGCTAAAGTGTATGTGTCTCGTATCCAGTATCCGTTTTATTAGCGGTATTACTGTTAGTCATCTTTTTTGTTTTCTGCCGCAGTAACACAAATTTGGTTGTTTCAGACGTAGTAGCAAAACATTGTATAAAAACGTATATTTCCTGACAGACAAATATGAAACTTACTTGCCCTGAAGTCCAATTGATTTTCTTTGTTGTCAAAAGCATGTGATATCCAGTCAAAGTTGTCTATAAACATTATGATAGATATTATAATACACCTATGTAGTAAGTATAATACACGAAAGAATAGTGCTTATAAGATTTAGTATGAAAATAACAATGTTCCCGATTAGGAATCCTCAGCCAATTACATTTTATTTATAGTTTGCTAGACTACAACGTAATCTTGGTCTGCACATGCCTGCTTTTCTTGCCACCATGTCCACGAGTGGTAGCTCTGTCCGATTCCTGTAATAAGGTGTGATTATCTATGTATGCTATCCCGAAACTTAATAGACTACTCTGATTACATTCTAAATTACTAAATAAATTTTTATCAACAAACCGTGTTAGCGGGAGAGTCTATTTTGTTATTTGTTTATGTGTGCTATGATATAATTTTATTTGAATTACGTATCGAGCTAAAGTGGACGGATTTCGAGTAAGTATCTGTTTTAACAGCTGTATCACTGACGGTTAGTTTTTGTATTTCCAGCCTCAGTATAGCAATGTTGGTTATTTTGGACGTAGTAAAACGTTGTTTTGAAAGAAGTGTCTCCTTTTGGACAAATTTGGAGCTTTATTGCCCTGAAATCTATTTAGTTTTCTCCCTTGTCTCAAGCATATGCTATCCAGCAAACCTTGTCTATTTATTTCATGATCAAAAGTTTAATATACCTGTGAAGAAAGTATATTACACAAAATTATATTGCTTATAATATTTGGTTTAAAAAAAATCATGGTTTCCCATCGGGAGATCTTAGCCTATCACTGCTTAGATATACTTTGCTAGACTACAGCGCAATTATGTTTTGCACACGCCTGTTTTTTTTGCATCGTGTGCATGAGTCGGTTGATCTTCCCGATTCCTGCAATGGGGTGTTATTAGGGTATAATAGAGGGTATCATTCCATGTACTTTATTCCAAAACCTAATATACTTCTCTGCTAACACTCTTGGTGAATAGATGATCTGTAAAACAACAGTGTAAGCGAGCGAGTCTATTTGTTAATTTGGTTGTAGGTGCTATATTTTATTTTTATTTCGTAATGTGCTCTAGTGTACGGATATGGCGTTATCTGTCTTATCAGTTGTATTACTAATGGTCACGTATTATTGTTGTGCCTCTGTCTATTAGCCAAATAAGACGTGCGGAAAAAACAGAAAATCCCGATTGGCTGTGAAGGAGCGAATTTAGCTGCAATCATTTGTTTTCGGCAATGTTTGACAATGTTAGGGGGTTAGGTGAATGGATTCATCAGTCATCAAAATAATTCGTCAATTTTTGGGAGGCATCAGCGAGAATGTGTCTTTTGGGTGACACCCACCATCTTCGGCTATGATAAAAATGCGGGGGGCGGGCAGTAGGGGGGAGGGAATATATTAGACTCAAATAAATTTTAAGTCCTTGCGGATTGTTAGGTAAGTAAAAGAAAACCTAACAAAAGTGGAGGGCAAGGGGTGGCGTTAAAGGATGTGGGCTGGCTACAGTCAAAACGAGGGGCGCAGTGGGGGAACTGTGGGGGGTGCAAACTAAAAAGGGGCGGAGAGGCGTCGATGGCAGAGGGTGGGCATGGTACGTCAGACTTATTATAAAAAATCGTTAAAATTAGCATACTTTTTTTCCTATTTTTACCTAACTATTGAGCATGGGGAAAGACGTGTGGGGGAGCATGGAGGGCTATTTTTCCACACGAATTAACTATATAATATTGGAAGATATATTTATACATATATATATATGTATATATACATTATAGAATTAATATCTTGGTACTAAGAGCTACTTTTTTTCTACTCTTATGTTATTTTATTGTACATTTGTTAATATAATGATAATTTTAACATAAGGATAATGGAGATATCGAGGTGAGACCAAATTATTTATTCACATGCATGAGATTATAATTAAGCTGTGTGTGTATGTGTGTATTGTGGAATAGGTTATAAGGTGGTAGCGGGAGCTGAGGGCGAGGTGAGGGGGAGGAAGAGGGAGAGCTGTGGGGAGCCAGGGAAAAGCTAAGGGCGAGCAGGGCGGAGCAGTGGAGAGTAGGAGGAAGCTAACCCAAAAAAAATTGGGTTTAAAATCACGTAAAAATAAACAGATAACTACGTGATATAAGGGAAAGTTGTGGGGAGCCAGGGGTGGAGCTGACGGGGAGAGGGAAGCAGGAGGGCTGGGACTAACTTTTGTTTATAATACTATATTTTATGTATATATATATATCATTGGAGCTTCGCTACCCTGCTCGCTACGCGCTCCAACCTCCAGGATTTTTATGATTACTCTGGGAGTATATAAAATAACTACTAATAGCATTCTTCCATGTATAAACTACTGTAATTAAAGTTATACTAAATATGACAGTTATGCAGGTAAGTAAATCAATGATATTAATTTATTCCCCTTTAGAAATATGTTACGCAAGTGAATTTTTAATTTCTAAAAAAAAAACCTTTTTCACCGGATTTAAACCCGCGATCTTATTGATACGAGCCGTGTACCATGTCAACTTATCTAAGAGCTACCACTGTAAGTGAGATACATATCAATACCTCCTATTTTATAGTTTGTAACTAACTTTTGATTTTATTATAGAATTACCGTTTATTTATGTATTTGTTAAAATATTTGTTATTTTACATGAATGAACTACCAAACAATTATTTTACCATGTTTATCAAAACATTCAAAATATATTTAAGTTGTAGCGTTTCTCTATATCAATTACCTTTTCTTTTATTTAATGAATTTGTTCATTTTTGAACATATAAATAAATTTTTCTCAATTCGTATTTATTTTTTAACATCTTTTTTTACGAGGTCTTACACATGTAATCTTTTTACATCATTAGCTTATAAATATAAGGTTCTATGGATAAATAATTTGATTTTCATCGCGTCTTTTTATTTTAAAATTTGAGCTGGGATCATTACCGAAGAAATTTCGACGAAATCAGCCATATCAACGTAAATAAGGGCGGAATCTGCCACATCTACATATATTGTGTGCCACAAAAGTATAACTTAATCCATGGGTGCCCGAGTATATTTCGAAAATTTTTACTACCATAATGCCACTTCTTTCTCGACTGACTAAAAATACACAGATTGCTAATTCATTCTGAAATAATTATAATCTCGCAACTCTCCCAATAACCTACTTTTTAAAAGCAATAAAGAATTTTGACAATAATTATTTGTTTTTTTTTTTCGGATACTAGGATAAAGTATATTGGGTTATTCATTTAAAGGAGATAGATGTTAGTATTTATGCTTTTCTTTGAAATTATTTTGAATTAGTGGATGAATCATACATTATTGAACATTGTACTCTGGCAAGTTAATTTGGTGATTTGGTTTAAGCCTCGTGGGTATTAATTCATTTGAATTGAAGTTTATGTGTCTCCCATCCAGTATCTGTTTTATCTGCGGTATTACTGATAGTCATGTTTTTTGTTTTCCGCCGTAGTGACACAAATTTGGTTATTTTTAGACGTAGTAGCAAAAGATTGTATTAAAACACATATTTTATTTTAGACAAAAATGGAGCTCACGTGCCCTTAAATCTAATTGGTTTTTCTGTAGTCAAGAGCATGTGCTTTTTAAAAAACCTTGTATATGTACATCATTATCAAAATTATAATACACCTACTCGTATGTAGTAAGTATAATACACGAAAAATAGTGCTCATTATATTTTTTATGAAAATAACATTTTTCCTGATTGGTAATCCTTAGCTAATGACATTTTAGTTACAGTTTGCTAGACTACACCGTAATCATGGTCTGTACATGCCTGGTTTTCTTTTCACTATGCCCTTGAGTTAGTTGCTCTGGCTGATTCCTGTAATAAGGTGGGATTACGCTATGTATGTTATCTGGACACTCACTAAAATACTCTGCTTACTTTCTGAATTATGAAAAAAATGATTTATAAACAAAAAATGTCAGCAGAAAACTCTATTTGTTCATTTGTTTATAGGTGCTTGGATTTCATTTTATTTAAATTACGTATTGAGCTAAAGTTTACGGGTTTCGGGTATGTATGTGTTTCATTAGCTGTATCACTGACGGTCACGATCTCTACGGGGCGTGGCAAATATTTAAGAATTAAACAAATTCTAAGTTTTTGCAGATTGTGAGGTATGTAACCTATAACTTAACGAAAATTGAGGTTGTTAAAGGGCGTGGAGTGGCGTTGGGGGACGTAAGGGGGCTATGTTCAAAATGAGGGGGCTGTTGAGGGGCAAAACAATATTATTTAACCGAAAATACAACATTGTTTTACCTCATAATGTTGGTATTCTGTTAAGGGACGGGGGGCTGGGTGGTCAGTTTGACTACAGAAAATTATTTAAAATCACCACATTTTCACCCTACTTTTACCGTAATTTTGCTTATGTGAAAAAACGTATGGAGGGGGCTATAACTTATGACTCACACGAATTAGCTACACATTATACTATAATATATTACAAAATAGTGAATAAACAAAAAAGTATTGCTTTAAAATCGTGTACGACATTTTATCCTGGATTCATTCCGCACTATACAGATTCACTAATAGCATTACATTTACACCTATAATTATCATATATCTAAAACGGTATAGCAAGACTTTCTGAAATTTTATTGTAACATGCTAATTATGATCTAAAATAATACTACTGTTTTTTGCAAGATTCCTAATTAAGAAGTCAAAGCAGTAGAAAAAACAGTGTACTTCACAGCAACAGGCCGATAAGAACCTGTGTATAAGCAATGAATGTTGCGATTTTATTCCTCATAAACTGCACCGCTAGTCTTCCCAAAATTTAAATATGTTGTTAATAATACATTAATTGACTAATATGATTTTCCTTAGAACTTCTCAATTGAATGAGATTTTGTAATAACCCCCTTAAGGAGCTCTCTACCACTGTACGAATTTCGTAATATTAGTTGAGTCATTCTTTGGCATGCTATGTTAATAAGGTATTAAATTACAAACCTTAAGTTCTTTTTAAGTTAAAAACAAAATTTTGTATAAAATTCAAGAACATTGCATGTGTGCGTCTTCTCTAATAAATAAAAACTTGTTGAAAATGGGGATCATCTTGGCTTATAAATTCAATTAAATAATCTATGATCTGATGGCTGTATACGCCTTGATGGTAAATATTTTAGATAAGTCATATATTCCGTGTTTGACTGAAAAGATACGCATAACGGAGCAATGAGAGGGAACGCTTGCCGAAGCTTTGTGGCAGAATACGTTCACGCATCTTTTCGGATAGAATAAGATTTGGGTTCGAGCGCCAGCCAGAGTGAGCCTTCTTTTTCATTGGCCGTTGATGTTTAAATGATAAATTTTGAATGAAGATCGTTCTTTTTTTAATAAAACGTGCTATTTCATTATTAAAAATATCTTCGTTCTGTCATGGCAAACTGTAATAATTTTTCTTTAGTAAGTAATCAGTGATCCGTTGGAATCGATTTCGAGAAAACGAGTGTAATTTTTCTCTATGTTCTTTTTGCTAGGATCGCCAACTATGGTTCAGCCTTATCTACCTTTTTTTCGAATACATTAAACGAAAATCAAAAACAATTTAATGATTTGCAGAAGAATTTTTTGAAAAATGCACTTTTAGTAATTGTGCCAATAGTAAACAAGAATGAAAAAAATCATACCTGAGTGCGGTTTGAACACATGACCTTCTGTACTCCGGACAGATGCTTTCACCAACTGAGTATCGGGGCCATGAGTTCCACGCACCACGTGTGTTCAAACCGCACTCGAGGATGGTTTTTTTCATTCTTGCTTACTATTGGCACAATTACTAAAAGTGCATTTTTCAAAAAATTCTTCCGCAAATCATTAGATTATATTTAATTTTCGTTTAATGTATTCGAAAAAAAGCTTGATAAGGCCGACACATAGTTGGCGATCCTAGCAAAAAGAACATAGAGAAAAATTACACTCGTTTTCTCGAAATCGATTCCAACGGATCACTGATTACTTACTTAAGTAAAATAGTCAAATCGGAAGGCGCTAATAATGTCTAATAAAAAATGTAATTATTTTATATTTAGATGCAAACTTATAGATGTAATTTGCATACTTATTAATTATGATAATCATTATAAGATATAAAATATAGTTTGATGCGAAATATTTAATCATGACTTACCCAAAAAGAAAAAGAAACGATTTTTTTCCTTCATATAAGTTGCTTTCATTATAAAAATCATGTAGCTTCTGTAATCGTGAAAAAAAGTAAAAATTATAAAAAATCCTTTAGAGCTTTGATAGCTTAGCGATTAGTGTGCCAGCTGCCTAGTCTAAGAACCTTCAAGAGGCCGGAGTTCGAGTCCGCCCAAGAATTTCCTGGATTTTTTTCTTGGGTTTTTTCAATGCAAGAAGTACAATGGATGCCGAAAAAACCACTTAGCCAATGATAAAGACGATCAGTGGAATTTTTCTTGCATTGTCTGGACCTGCAGGGTTTTCTTCTGAGGAAAGCCAACACCTGGTCAGCTTGTCGGTAAAGTCACTTTTTGTTTTTAACAATCGGTACAGTAAGATGGATGTTTCATGGGGGAGATCCTTTCATCAACTTGATACCAGCCAAGGTGTGCTTAAGACGATGGCTGTACCTTGTAAATAGTAACCAGTAGGATGAATAGCCTAGTCCTCTAAGGGGAATTTTGTTCCAGGGGATCACACGAAAGACTTGCATACTCGGGATATTAGGATTTTAGAAAAGAAAAGATCGGTAATTAGGGTAGGTGGGTAAGATCTGCAAATAAAGACAGAAGCTGGTTATAGAAACGTCAAGGCCCAGAAATGGATGTACGTAAAAATAAACAGACAAATACAAATATAAAATGTATGGCTTTTTATTTTTACTTGATTCAAATATATCTGTAATTTTTTTTAATTTGTACTATTATTTTCTGGTAGACTTGAACAAAAAAGATACTTTTTATTTTAGATACATAGAGAATACTTATCTGTGTTGTATCATATAGATGATATTGCTAGGAAGACAGTTAATTAATTTCAACTTTCAATTAATAAATTAATTTTCTTGTGGAATAATCTTATATAAATATTTAAGTTTTCTTTTTTAATCATATTTTTTTATAAACTTACGTATAATTTTATAAAAAACTTTCAGCGTGACGTCGGAATACCTCAAACGTACTGTGTCACATGAATATGTACCAGGAAATATTAAGAAATCAAATTAAAATAATCAAATGATTGTACTTTCCCATTTTGTGGAAGTTGTGAGAAAGCTCTGGTTTTGAGATGCAATTACTTATAATCTAAACCAGGGTTATTTATCTAGAAATGCTTCTTTTTATAGTTTTTTTTATTTATTTATACTTTATTATCTCGTAATTTTTTCAATTCTTTGAGTTTATAAATACATTGATAATCTCTCGATCTTCAAGAGCAATAAATAAATAATAATACTGGATGTACACTTACGCCTACACATCAGATAGCGTTGAGACACTGATAGATAATATTCCTATAGAATAGAAAAGAGTAAATGGTCTGCAGAGGCATCAGTAGGACAGAAAGACATTCAGGAGATAGGAGGTCCGTAGGAGCTATACTACATAAAAAATCCATTTTTTATATGATTTTAAGGGTTCTGTAAATTAAGAGCAAGGGTAGGCTTTTGAATCAGGGCTATAAAAAGACCGAGTCCATTTTTTTGGAGAGTCTTTGGACCGTCCGTGGATGGTCCATGAACGCATTCAAAATAAGACGTATAATCCTAAAAAGGTTATGTAGAAAATTTTTGGTCAGACATTTGGACAAAAAAAACACTGTCTTTTTACAGCTTTATAGGTGTATTACATCAATATATATGGATATAGGTTTATAAGAGCAAAGCTAATTAGCATTGGTCGCTCAAAATTAACATGTCTGTGATTGTTATTACTAATGACATGATTGATAAAAAAAAAAAAAAATAAAATAATATAATAAACTCCAAAATATTTCGTATTGATGTCAAATTTAAACATGTATGTTGTTGTTTATTCGAAAAAAAAAATCGTAATTTCCCGTACTTCATTTTAAAAACATTTGTCATTCTAAAACTAAATTATTTAGTTAATTTTTTGGACTGGACTAAATCATAAAAGACAGTTTTTTGACAGCGATGTAGTTGGTAAAAGTCTTTTTAGAGCTACGCAGCAAATAAGATGGTTTTGCACTTCTTAAATATTTGGACTCTCAAAGCAATAGATAATTGAAAAATAAACCGTCTATAGACCTTCTTTCTACCTAAATGTTTAGCTTCTTCCTACAGAAAGCTTTGCATAGGTAAAGAAATGTTGTCTTTAAAATATATCAGAAATGTTTTTTATAGTGTTTGAAATAAAATTACATCATTTAAAAAAATGTGTCTCACTCTATCTCTCTATATATATATAATAGTGGAGCTTCGCCAAACCCCTATATTTCAATATTTCCATTCTCATGTCTGAATAATAAAGGAAAAGTTTATATCTAATACACATATATGCGTACGAACATAGATAACCATAGTGATCTTATAAAAATATGCTAAAAATTTAAACAGATATAGTCAATACATGAAATTAGTTTACTGATTTATCAAATAATTGTTAATAATTAATACTGATAATGACTTTAATTACTACTTAAGGTTAATATTGATTTAAATGTATATGTACACATAATTTCCGCAATCATTATTATTAGAGAAATAGTTATAAGCCTTTGTATGTTATTATTGGTCATTTTATACTTAAATATGGATATAAGATTATAATAAGAGATAATTTTTAAATTTTTTCTTATTATTTGTAAATGAAAATTGTTTTTTTTTTTCATGTCATACATAGATTTCATATACTTTTTCATTTTCTGTGTTTGTTTCATAACTATTAAATCTCTTATCCTCTTATATTAATACTAACATTATTTTCAATTAAGAAACTTAGGTAATTGATTAAACATACAACAACGTGTTATAATTTATAACGCATAAAATATTTCTGAAATTTCGTTCTTTACTATCATGCCTTATTCACTCACATAAATATCTAATATTTTCACATAAATCATCTTCCTTCTGCATATCTCTCTATTATCTTTCATTCCTATATTTCTGAATGATATTATGAATTTTTCATATGTTGTTGTTTTTTTTCTCTTTAAATAGCAATGTGTGCTATGTATATTTTTTTCTTTTATTGCAGATTTTACAGTCTATCACTAAAAAACATCTAATCTCACCTATATCTTTTTATTTTTGCGTTATTTTTCTCTCAGCTTTTTTCTTTTTTTTTTACATCTTACAGATAATAGGAATGTTGATTACCGTATAGTTTTTTCTTATTTTCTGATTGCGAAAGTCTTCCTTTTCTTTGTATAATTATCTTTGATTTTGTTAAGTTAATATTCCTTCGCTGTTCATTTTATAATTCTTATAGTTTTCCAATCTTTTACGTTATCATGCAGAAGGTAAACTACTTTACCTATTTTGTATTATTTTTATTAATAAAGTCCGTCAATCTTTTGATTAGTCATAATTAAGGCCACGTACTCTTGTCCATTTTTAGTTTGTGCAAAAAGTAAATTTATTCCCTTTTTCTTATGCTTATTTCTAGGCTAACCCTTCAAGCCTTTATGTATCATATTTTTTCTAGTACGATTGCATTTAATTCGAACGTAATATTTGTAAATCTGAACCTATCTGATCCCCTTTTTCTTTCCTTTCTTATTTCGAAATCCATGCCTACCTTGCCCGCCCCCAGCTTCTGTCTATAAGCGCGTTCAGCGAGATCAGGCAAACTTGCGCTTGAGGCACATATTTTGTTTAAGCACACATTGTTCAACTCGCTCGGACGGATTGGGAAAAACTAAAACAAAAAATTAAAAAAAGAATCGATAGATTTTGACCTGTTCTTCATGATAGTGTTATTACTTTTTGCTCAAAAACCTTTTTTGTTTTGAAATATGTCTTTGTTTTCTCGTTTCTGTCAAATACACTACAGTTTAAAAAAATAAAATTAACACAAATCAAAAAACAATACTCGGACGACACCTTCACAAATTTTTCGAGTGGGAGAGCAAGAAATGCGTTGATAACTGTAGACGTCCAAACTGTAGACTCACTGATAACTACTTGACATTCATCAAAACCTATTTTACGTTATGTGTAAGTAGAAGTCATAAACTTTACTTGATCCGCTGGATAGCTCACGAACAATGGGATTTGAAACTTAAAACACTTTGAAGTTTCAATTCGTTCAAAAATTTCTTTAAGGATTGTATATCACTGTATTTGATTTGACATACTAACATAATGGTATTTTTTATTATTTTGACATTAAATAATTGAAATAGACATTATTAGCGTCATTTACATATGTCTCATATTTTTTATATATAGTGTATATTATAATATTTTCCAGATATTTAAATCTTTATTGGTATCAGATAGAAAAAATGTAAAACTATAAAGGAAAAGCAAGATATTAATAAACTATGGAAACAGAAAATTTTCGGCTCATCTGTCCGAATGTTGTATTAATATACGATTATACTATGAAAACAGTTTGAGCAGGCAATTTTATTTGGTTGTTTAGTCTCATGTGCTTGGTTTTTACTTTAGTTGGATTCCGTATTTTGCTAAATTTTTCGGGTCTTTTAATATGTGTTTAATCAGCGTTATAAATGACGTTAACATAAATTATTTCCAGCCTTAGAAGAGCCAACTTAGTTATTCTTGACGTAGTAGTAGAGAATTGTATTCAGAAATTTTTTTTCTTTTTCTTAAATATAGAGATCAGCTGTCCTAAAATGTGATTATTTTTATATGTTGTCAGAAGCTTGTGCTATCCAGCCAACCTTGACTATTTACATTATAATTGAAAGTATAATATACCTTCACAGTAAGTATAATACACAGAATTATATTGTTATTG
The DNA here is from genome assembly GCA_030522625.1 of Copidosoma aretas. Taxonomy (NCBI): domain Eukaryota; kingdom Metazoa; phylum Arthropoda; class Insecta; order Hymenoptera; family Encyrtidae; genus Copidosoma; species Copidosoma aretas. The sequence goes on from JAPYYV010004865.1 coordinate 19,871, forward strand.
ATTCTTTGTATTAAAAAAATTTATCATGCGATTAGGAGATCTTAGCTCATAACCTTTAAGATATAGTTTGCTAGATTTCCGCACAATTATGGTTTGCACACACTTGTTTTGTTTTGCAACATATGCATGAATCGTTTGCTATGCTTGATTCCTGCAATTAAGTGTTATTAGAGTACAATATAGGGTATAATTCTATATACTTCATTCCGCAACCCAATATACTTCTATGCTTACACTTGTAGTAAATAAATGATCCGTTAATAGACAGTGTAAGCGCGCAAGTGCATTTGGTTATTTGGGTGCAGGTGTTATATTTTACATTTTATTCGTATTGTGCTCGAGTGTACGGGTGTTCCGTTATCTGTTACATAAATTGTATTACTAATGGTCACGTTTTATTGCTATGCCTCTGTCTATTAGCCAAATAAGACGTGCTGGCAAAACAGAAAAACCCAAGTGGCTTTGATTGAGCGGCTTTAGATGCAATCGGTTGTTTTTGGCAATGTTTGACGATGTTGGAGGGCATGGATGCAACGATTTGTCTGTAATTGAAATAATTCGTCTGTTTTCGGGAGTCTTTAGATAGAAAGTGTCTTTCGGGTGACGTCGGACATCTTCGGTTATGGTTTAAATGCGGGGCAGAAGGGGGGAGATATATAAAACTCAAATAAATTCTAAGTCTTTGCAGATTGTTAGGTTAGTCAGGGATAACCTAACGAAAATAGGGGGCACGGAGGTGTGGAGAATAGAAGGAGGTGTCGTGGGTCAGACCTACTATAAAAAATTATTAAAAAATCGCATATTTTCACCTTAATTTTACCGTATTTTTGATCATGTAAAAAACGTGTGGAGGGAAGGGGCATAAAGAGCGGGCCATGACTTACGATGCACACGATTTATAGTATATATGTATATACATTATAGTACAATATCTTGATAGTAAGAGCTACTTTTTTTCAACCCTTACGTTTTTTATTTAACATTTGGTCATACAATGTTAATCTTAAAACGTGAAGAATGAAGAAATCGAAATAAAACCAAATTATTAATCCATATGCATGAACTTATAATTGAGTTCTGTGTGTGTGTGTACTGTAAAATATATTATAAGATGATAGGGAGGGGGCTAAGGGGGAGACGAGAGGGAGGTGGAGGGTGAGCTGTGGGGAGCCGGGTGGGAGATGAGAGGGAGCAGTGGGTAGCGGGGGGGAAAGGAATATATTTTGTTCATACAACTATATAATATAGGATATATATATGTACATATGTGTGTGTATGTGTGTGTGTGTGTGTGGGTGTGTGCGTGGGCATGGGCATGTGTGTGCGCCCACGTGAGAGTGTGTGTGTGTGTGTGTGTGTGTGTGTATGTGTGTGTGTGTGTACGTAAACTAACAAACCGATTCAAATAATCCAGGGCTTATATTTCGAATTATATCCTTAAAGGGACTCAGAAAACAATTACAAGTTCTATACTCGAAGATTGGCATTATGACTGTTTATATCTAAGAAGCGATTCTTTGCTATTTTACGAGTAAAAAAATTGAAAATTGATGTTCTTTATGATTATGTCTTATAGAGTATTGATATAGCCTTATTCTCTATTTCAATCATCTGCCTACGGTATGTCATTTATTTTTTATACAAGAAATACGACAATATTATGAAAGATTTTTAGATTCTAATAACTTTTGACTGATTTTAATGATCAAAGGCTTCAAATATTGATAATAATATCCTTATATAGGCTTGGAAAAATGGTTAAAGTATCATACCTTACTAAGGTTAACATGACGATTTTTTACTTCTAAAAAACGGTCTTTTGATATTTTAGGGGTAAAAAATTTAACATCATATTTGCTTCATAATTATTTTTTTTTTATCTTTAAAATAGCTCTAGTTTACACTTTGAATCAGCTTCTTACGTTATCTTGTATCTATTTTATCAAAGAAATTCTTAAATTTTTATAAAAAAACTGTCATATTTTGAGAACTTACCAACAGATATTAATCATGCAGATCGTCCACTGGTTTTTTATCATTATAGTGTCTCAGAAATTTTTTTTAGTTATATACGTTAATCAAATTGTTTTTTTACCAGTAACTTTCTTTTGCTGTATACCTAGAAAGCACAGGAGATAGCTTACATATAGTTTGTCAATCAACGACAAATGTCCATTGCCAAGACATCTGACAAATATCAGTTATCGAAATGATATCAATTTAACATCTCATAACTGACAGATATCTTGGCGATGGACATGTATCGTCGATTGCTTATCCATATCATGTTAGTTATCTTCTGTGCTTTCTGAGATAGTCATACTTTATAAAAGATTAAAATATCTATATTTTTATAGAATCATTTCGCTAGGATATTTTTCCCATTTTTGATAAAAGAAACACTATGATTTTTGTAAAATATCAGACATATCTTGCAATTTCATTAACGGATTTTAATTATTCAGGTATAAAAATAATAATTTTTGTGTTTTAGCAGTAGAACAATGAAAATATATAGGTGCACTTTATTCAGGTGTTCAAAGCAATTTTGCAAATCTGTAAGGGCCGGGTTTTTGATATTTCTCCATCGAAAAATTGTTCGTCTAATCTAATAAATATTATTATCATATCAAACAACAACAAATGTTTATCATTCTTTTTTTATTATGATTCACTATTTTTTTGTTGTTGTATTATTGCGGTATTTTGACTTCGCCAAATAATCATATCTTAAAACACGTAGAATAATTTAACAATGTTTTTGCTAAATTTTTGTTGTTTCACGAATGTAAATTTAAATAACAATTTTCGACAAACGGTTTGATTGTTATTGAAATAAAATAGTTTTTAACAAGGAATTTTGTACTATTTGAGTAAAAAAATTACAATTGCATTTGAATAATTCCAGTTCTTAGATAAAAGGACTAGCTTTTTTACCACTTTGTATAATCCTGAAATGTCATTGATCAATATTTTTGTATTAAAAATAAATAGAAGAGCATATCTTGAGAAAGCTTTTTGCTAATGTATTGGCAGCAGTTTTTTAAATAACATTAAAGCAAACTTAAAATACTCTTCCGAAGAAGCTGTAGGGGTGTGGTAAGAATTAAATAATTAGACAAATTAAAGGTAACTTATTGGTAAATATGCTGCTTACATTTTAAAAAATCCTTATTTTAAATAGAACAAGTAGTATCCAAGATATTATGACAAATATATCGACATGTCCCGTATTTCTTGAATAATTTAGAACACAATAAAACAAATGGTGTTTTATTTTCTGCATTTATAGCAAAAATAATTTTTAAGTGGCAGTAGTGCCATTCTCATTTCTTAGAAACACTTTGGCTTTTTCCGAAGGATAAGTAATTGTATGGATGCTGTTGGGGGTCGTAAGAAAAGGCTTGAGCCGCACTCTGAAAAACTCAGTCGTTTTAGGTTGCATTCAAAAATGTTGTGAGGCTGAGGGGTGGGGGGGGGGGGGTCAAAGCGTCGGCTGTTCTCGGAAGACTTCGGCTTTCTCTTGGAAGGATTAGGAAATGTGGAAGGGCTGGGAGAGGCTGTTTTAGGTAACTCAAACATCCGTTTCAATTGGTTAGCTGTTCCTGGAAAGATGTAAGAATGAATCATGGCGTAGGGGAGCGCAAGAGGACGTGGATGGACAAGGGGAACGGGAAGGCGGGGGGTCATAAAAATAATGCGAAGGAGCTGTGGGGGGAAAAACCATTTTTAAACACGGAAAAGACAAAAATTTTTACCGTTATTTTGTGGGTGGGGGGACAAGGGGGGCCGGCTTCAGCTGTAAGGGATCTGTGGGGGTCAGCTGAAAATGTTTGGTAGGCCGGGAGTTTGTAAGGAGGCGAGGGGAGGCCACGTGGTGGGTCACCCTAACAACTAAGACATGTAAAAAATTATACTACCTTTCATCATGACATATTGTTACTGGTCGTGAATATGGTGTGGGAGAACGTAATGAGGCTAGGGGGTCTATTACTTTTGCCCCACACAAATTCACCATATAATATGGAATGATGCACATTCATCGCGTATTAAAATGGATAAATTTAACTTCTTTTCAAAAATCATGCGATTTTTTGAAAAATGTGCCTCTGAAATTGTCTGCAGATCACTATTTGGTAATTTTAAAACGCATTTTTTATCGATTCATATGTTATATTATCAGGTTGCAGTTATCACGCAAACACAAACAGCAGCAAAGGATCATCTCACCTCGTTGGGACAATAGATCACGTAAAATAAAGTCAACAGTACAAACGTGGAGCTACGTCCCGAGTGTGCATACCTACTAAGAATAACATAACAAGCTTACACTATCAGATCTGGATAACGAAGGCTCAGAAAAATTAGACGTACTACAAGATAATTTTTACGCCAAAAACGGACGAAGTGAGAGGTTTAAGAAATCTTTGTGGACCCACGACTTTTATTAAAAAGTAACGCATGGTAAAACTTTTACCAACCGATTTACCCAGATTCGTCAGCGATCATAATAAATGGTTATCTTTTTAAACGTTTTTCATCAATGATAGAAGCTAGCCCGAATAGCAATAAATTATGAAATTTCTGTATTTAAAAAATTTAGTAACCGTGGCAGAATTAGATACATTTTTGGTTTTTGATATTAGTGCAGAAAATTTTGCAAATGCATAGAAATTATTGGCTAAATTGTATGAAAAAATCTTTTTCTTACTTCGAAGTATTCTGATGCCATCCAGACTTTAAGCAAGCCTTTAGTCTAAAAGCTTTTTCTGCACCCAAAGTCCTTGTTGTCAATTTTTTAATGCACCAATGTCGGGAATTCGCTGCAGCAGCCCAGCTAAATAACACAACTTCTTCTTGATTCAGTCAATTTATTCTTTTTTTTTTAAACATTATACATCAATGAAAAAAACTATTAGTAATGAGGTGTTTTTTTCAGAACAATTTTTTTCGTTTCTTGTATGTCCATGACTTGTGAATAGTCGTTATATGGCAGATATTTTAATAGAAAAGTTAATTGATCTTCTGTCTTGATTCACGCAATACTCGTTGGTTTTAAAATATAATTTTGTCAATATTGGATTTTCTTGGTAACTATGGTTTTCTGTTCTTTCTAAAACTCATTAATTTGTTGATTATACTAGCTAGTTCTGCCAGATTCCATACTATAAAAGTTTTATGAATCTGATCATGGGAAATTTTATTGTTTCCAGAAGAATGTTTTCGATTAACAACATATTTGTGTAGCTGCGATTCGCTCAACTTTATATAACTGACACTTTTATATCGTGGCTATCAAATTTTCGAGTCACGAGAAATTGTCAGAATGAAAACACGTCTGACTGTATTGTAGAGACTTCTTTTTCAACAAGAGTCACGTCACACGGTTGGTCAAGAATAGTTAATAAGGTACGACAACATTTTAACATGCCTAAAACTCTTGCGGTTCAACCTGATCAGGTCTAATTATGAAACTTTTAGAAAGACATCTTTTTAAATAATGAAAAATCGCGAGAAAACATTGAATTGTGATATTTCTCTTACAGTAGAGGATTTTTTCAAATTAATTGAGGCCACCGTCAGAAAGCTTATAAGGAAGCATCTAGCCAAGGAAAAAATGAGACGTTTAGTAAACAGCATGACGATCAAGAATTAAGTACATTAAAGGTACGTAAAATAGATTCTGTTGAGGTTGCTTGTGACGTCTACTCTGAAAAGGTGCGGTTATCTGTTAACATACAGGCCCCTGCCCTCTATGACATTGTAAAATTTGCGATCGTTTTCACTATACGTTGTGCCATGAAATAGTGGCTCCTAAATCAACCATTCCCAATAGATTTGATCAGACTTAAGGCCAAACTAGCTAGTGATTAGGCCTGGTAGCTTTTGGCCCTATTTTATGCAGCACTTTTGCACAGTTAATAACAAGCACTTTTATTTGCGTTATAAATGCTAATGACCGATTTGTACATGCACACACATTGCTGTATTGATGCTTAATGTCGCATTTTATTATTAACATATTAACGGAAAATTAAAACTACCGACGAAGCATTTTTAATTTCAGTCGGGGCAATAGATAAGCTGTGTACGACATCAAAGGGAAGCGTGGAGACTCATTTCGTTCGGTAAACAACATTTCAAAAAAACTTTGATTCTTACAATGGTACTATGAATTGCTGGACTAGTCTCTGATGAAGTTTTTCCCCATAAATCAATTAAATTACTAACAAAAGTACGATTTGCTGCCTCTTTCATTCATCTACCACGACCCGTGGACATTTAAATGGTTTTAATGTGACTTTGTCACTTCTTCGTGTAGTATAAAGCAGTTTATCGCTCGGTAAAGAGCATCTCATTTTACGGAAACATAGCTCAGGTGGGTAATAGCGGTAGAAATAAGCCGAAAAAAAGGATCTATTTCAATCAAGCAGGCAAACAGGCAAATTTCAGGAAATTGAGCACGCAGACACAAAAACATCATGGCACGAAAATATACTGCGCATTATATTTTGTTTGAAAAAAACATGGTTTCCGATTGGAAATTCTTAGCCTATCACTGCTCAGATATACTTTGCTAGACTACAGCGCAATTATGGTTTTCACACTCCTAGTTTTTTTTGCATCGTGTGCATTTATTGGTTACTCTGCCCGATTTCTGCAACAGGGTATTATGAAGGTATACTATAGGGTATGATTCTATGTACTTTATTTCGAAGCCATATATACTTATTCACTTACACTTTTAGTAAATAAATGATCTGTTAATAGACAGTGTAAGCGGGTGAGTCCATTTTGTTATTTAGGAGTAGGTATTTGAGTTGTATTTTATTTTTATTTCGTAACGCTTGAGCGTACGGCTGTTTCATTATCTGTTTTGTCAGTTGTGTTACAAATGATCACGTTTTATTGTTTTTCTCTGTCTATTAGCCAAGTAAGATGTGCGGGCAAAATATAAAATCCGGAGGGGCTGTGAAGAAGCGGCCTCAGCTGCATTCAGTTGTTTTCGGCAATGTTGGAGGATTTTGAAGGGTTTGGTAAAAGGATTTTTCTGTAGTATTACTAATAGTCAGTGTTTATTGGTATGCCTCTATCAATAAGCCAAATAAGACGTGTGTGCAAAGTATAAGTGTACTGTAGTCTAGCAAACTATATCTGAGCAGTGACACACACCTTGTTCTTTTTGCATCATGTGCATGAGTCGGTTGCTCTGCCTGATTCCCGCAATAGGGTGTTATTAGGTTATAATATAGGGTATAATTCCATGTACTTTATTCCAAAACCTAATATACATCTCTGCTTACACTCTTAGTAAATAGATGATCTGCAAATAAACAGTGTAAGCGAGCGAGTCTATTTGGTAATTTGGTTGTAGGTGCTATATTTTTTTTTATTTCGTATTGTGCTCTAGTGTACGGGTGTGACGTTATCTGTTTTAACAGTTGTATTACTAATGGTCACGTATTATTGTTGTGCCTCTTTCCATTAGCCAGATTTGACGTGCGGAAAAAATAGAAAATCCTGAGTGGTCGTAAAGGAGCGACTATAAAAAATGGTGGGCGGGAGGTGGCATGAAAGGACGTGTGCTGGCTATGGTAAAAATGAGGTGGGGGAGTGAGGGGACTGTAGGGGATGGGAGCAAACTGAAAAGGGGCGGGGAGGTGTTGATAGCTGAGGCTGGGCGTGGTAAGTCAGACTTAAAGGGCTATTACTTACGACCTACACAAATTAACTATATAATCTAGAAAGATATATATATATATATATATATATATACATTATAGAATGAATATCTTGGTAGTAAGAGCTACTTTTTTTCTACGCTCATGTTATTTTATGGTACATTTGTTAATATAATATTAATTTTAACATATGGAGAAGGTAAAAATCGAAATAAAACCAAATTATTAATTTATGTGGAATAGGTTATGAAGTGATGGCAGGGAGCTGAGGGCGCGGTGAGGTGGTGGTGAAGGGGGAGTTGTGTGGAGCCAGGAAAAAGCTAAAGGAGGGCGAGGAGGACCAGTATAAAGCGGCAGGGAGCTAACCCCAAAAAAATTGGGTTAAAAATCACGTGAAAATAAACGGATAACTACGTGATTTAAGGGGGAGTTGTGGTGATCCGGGGAAAGTGCTGAAGGGGAGGGGGAGCAGGGGGGCTGGGACTAAATTTTATTTATAATACTATATTTTTTATGTATATATATATATATATATATATAAATATTCACACACACACACATATATACCAATAGAGCTTTGCCTCCCTGCAAGCTACGCGCTCCAACCCCCAGGATATTCATTATTACTCTGGGATTATATAAAATAACTACTAATAGCATCCTTCCATGTATAAAATACTTAAATTGAAGTTATACTTGTACATAAAAGTTATGCACGGAAGTAAAGCAATAATTTTGATTTAGTCCTCTTTAGAAATATGTCACGTAAGTAAATTTTTGATTTCTCAAAATAACCTTTTTCACCAGATTTAAACTCGCGATCTTATTCATACAAGCCGTGTACCGTGACTTAACTAAGAGCTACGTGTGTGAGTGAGATACACATCACTACCTCGCATTCAATAGTTTGTAACTCACTTTCGATTTTAATATTGAATTACCGTCTATTCATATATTTGTTTAAATGTTCGTTACTTTACATGAATGAGCTATCAATCAATCATTTTATTGAATTTCTTAAAACTCTTGAAAAAGATTTGAGTTGCAGATTTTCTCTATATCAATTAACATTTCTTTTATTCAAAGAATTTGTTAATTTTTCAACAAATATTTTTTTCTCAATTTGTACACTTTTTTCAAAATCTTTTTTTACAAGGTCTTACACATGTAATTTTTTTCCATCTTTGGCTTAAAAATATAAGGTTCTATGGGTAAATTATTTGGTTTTAATTGCGTCTTATTATTTTAAAATTTGAACTGGGATCATTACCAAAGAAATTTTGGTGGAAACAGCCATATTAACGTAAATAAAGCTGGAATCAGCCACATTTACATATATTGTGTGCCGAAAAGATAACTTATTACATGGGTGCCCAAGTATTTTTCAAAAATTTTTCCTACCATGATGCCACTTTTTTCTTGACTGACTAAATATACCCAAATCTCGAATTCATTCTGAAATAATTATAAGATCGTAACGATCCTAATAACCCACTTATTAAAAGCAATAAAGAATTTTGGCAATAATTATTTTTTTTCTCTTCGGATATTAGGTTAAAGTATATATGGTTTTTCGGTTAAAGGAGATAGAGTTTCATATTTATGCTTTTTTTTAAATTATTTTAAACCAGTAGATTGATCATTCATTAATGAACATTGTACTCTGGCGAGTTAATTTGGTAATTTGGTTTAAGCCTCGTGGGTTTTTATTTATTTAAATTAAGTATTGGGCTGAAGTGTATGTGTCTTCTATCCAGTATCTGTTTTATCTGCGGTATTAGTATTAGTCAATTTTTTTGTTTTCCGCCGTAATAACACAAATTTGGCTATTTTTAGACGTAGTTGCGGAACATTCTATTAAAACACATATTTTCTTTTTGACAAAAATGGAGCTTATGTGCCTTAAAATCTAATTGGTTTCTTCATTTGTCAAAAGCATGTGCTATCCAGAAAACCTTGTATATTTACATTATTATAAAAATTATAATACACCTACTCGTATGTAGCAAGTATAATACACGGAAAATAGTGCTTATCATATTTTGGATGAAAATAACATTTTTCCTGATTGGGAATCCTTAGCTAATGACTTTTTAGTTACAGTTTTCTAGACTACACCGTAATTATGGTCTGTACATGCCTGGTTTTCTTCCCACTATGCCCTTGAGTGAGTTGCTCTGTCTGATTTCCGTAATAAGGTAGGATTGCGCTATGTATGTTATCTGGAAACTCACTAAAATACTCTGCTTACATTCTGATTTATGAAAAAAAATTATTTATTAACGAACAGTGTAAGCAGAAAAGTCAATTTTGTTATTCGTTTATAGGTGCTTGGATTTCATTTTATTTAAATTACGTATTGAGCTAAAATGTACCGGTTACGGGTAAGTGTCTGTTTCATAAACTGTATCACTGACGGTCACGATCTCCACGAAGGGTGTTGAATATATAAGACTCAAATAAATTCTAAATGTTTGCAGATTGTCAGGTATGTTACCTATAACTTAACAAAAATGGAGGTTGTGAAGGCGCGTTGTGTGGCATTGGGGGACGTGAGGGGGCTATGGTCGAAATGTAGGGGGCTGTGGAGGCGCGAAACAATATTATTTACTCGAAAATATAGCATATTTTTACCTTATGATGTAGGTGTTCTGTTAAGGGACGGGGAGGGGGGGCTAGTTGGTCAGTTTTACTACAGAAAATTATTTAAAAACAGGATATTAGTACCCTACTTTTACCTCAATTTGGCTCATGTGAAAAAACGTATAAGGGGGGGGGGGGGGGGCATTACTCATGACCCGACGATATAGCTACATATCATACTATAAGATATTACAAAATAGTGAAAAAACAATAAAGTATTGCCTTAAAATCGTGTACGATACTTTATTTTGGATTCATTCCGCACTATACAGATTAACAAATAGCATTGCTTTTACACCATAAATTATCATACATCCAAATCGGTACAGCAAGACTTTCTGAAATATTATTATAACATGCTAGTTATGATCAAAAATAATACTATTGTTTTTTGCAAGATTCCTAATTAAATAGTCCAAGTAATAGAAAAAACAGTGTACTTCACAGCGACAGTCCGATAAGAACCTATGTATAAGCACCGAATGTTGCGATTGTATTCCTTATAAACTGTACCGCTAGTCTTTCCAAAACTTAAATATGTTGTTAATGATACATGAATTGACTAATATAATTTTCTTTAGAACTTCTCAATTGAATGAGATTTTGTAATAACCCTCTTAAGGAGCTCTCTACCACTCTACAAAATTCGTAATATAAGTAGAGTCGTTCTTTGGCATGCTAGGTTAATAAGGTATTAAAGTACAAACTATGAGTACTTTTTAAGTTGAAAACAAAATCTTGTATGAAATTTGGGAACATTGCATGTCCGCGTCTTCTCTAATAAATAAAAACTTTTTGAAAATGGGTATCATCTTGGTTTATACATTCAATTAAACGATGTATGATCTTACGACTGCATATGCCTTGATGGTAAATATTTTAGATAAGTCATATATTCCGTGTTTGACTAAAAAGATACGCATAACAAAGCAATGAGAGGGAACGCTTGCCAAAGCTCTGGTGGCAGAGTTGGTAAACGCATCTTTTCGGATAGAATGAGATTTGGGTTCGAGCCCCAGCCAGAGTAAGCCTTTTTTTTTCATTGGCCGTTGATTTTTAATTGATAAATTTTGAATAGAGATCGTTCTTTTTGCAATAAAACGCGCTATTTCATTAATAAAAATATCTTTGTTCTGTCATGGCCAACTGTAATTATTTTTGTTCAGATCCTATATTATTGGTGTAATTTTCATACTAATTAATCATGATAATGATTATCAGATATAAAATATAGTTTAATGAGAAATTTTTAATCTTAACTTACCCAAAAAGGCAAAGAAACGATTTGACTTCATAAAATTTGCTTTAATTATAAAAATAATATAGCTACTGTAATAATAAAAAAAGTGAAAATTATAAAAAATATTTTAGAGCTTTGATGGCTTAGCGATTAGTGTGTTAGCTGCCTAGTCTAGGATCCTTTAAGTGGCCGGTGTTCGAGTCACACTAAAGATTTTCGAGATTTTCTCTCGGCTTTTTCAATGGAAGGAGTACCAAGGATGCCAAAAAAACCACTTCCCCGATATTTAAGACTATCAGTGGATTTTTCTTTGCAATGTCTGGACCTGCAGGGTTTTCTTTTGAGGAAAGCCAACACCCGGCCAGCTTGCCGGTAAAGTCACTGTTTGGTTTTAACAATCGGTACAGTAAGATTGATGTTTCATGGGGGAGATCCTTTCATCAACTTAATACCAGCCAACGTGTGCTTCAGACGATGGCTGTACCTTGTAAATAGTGCCCAGTAGGATAGATGGCCTAGTCCTCTAAAAGAAACATTGTTCTAGAGGATTGCACAAAAGACTCGCATACTCGGGATATTAGAATTTTAGAAAAGAAGAGAATCATAATTTGGGTAGATAGGGCAGGTCTGCAAATGAAGACATAAGCTGGTTATAGAAACGCAAAGGCTCTGAAATGGATGTACGTAAGAATAAACATTTAAATATAAAATGAATGTCTTTTCTAGCTTACTTGATTTAAATATATCTGTAACTTTTTTAATGTGTACTATTATTTTCTGGTAGACTGAAACAATAAAGATACTTTTCATTTTAGATACATGGATAATACTTATCTGTGTTGTCGTATCATGTAGATCATATTGCTAGGAAAACAGTTAAATAATTTCATCTTTATTAATAAATTAATTTTTCTTGTGAAATAATCTTATATAAATATTAAAGTTTTCTTTTTTAATCATATTTTTTTATAAACTTACGTATAATTTTATAAAAAACTTTCAGCGTGACGTCGGAATACCTCAAACGTACTGTGAAAATTCACATGAATATGTACCAGGAAATATTAAGAAACCAAATTAAAATAATTAAATGATTATACTTTCCCATTTTGTGGAAGTTGTGAGTAAGCTTTTGGTTTTAAGATGCAATTACTTATAATTTAAACCACGGTTATTTATCTAGAAATGCTTCTTTTTATAGTTTTTTATATTTAATCATACTTTATTATCTCGTAATTTTTTTAATTCTTTGAGTTAGCAAATACAGCGTTAAGACACTGATAAATAATATTTTTATAGAATAGAAAAGAGTAAATGGTCTGCGGAGGCATCAGTAGGACAGAAAGACATTCAGGAGGTAGAAGGTCCGTAGGAGCTATACTACATAAAAAATCCATTTTTGATATGTTTTGCAGGGTTGTGTAAATTAAGAGCAAGGGTGGGCTTTTGAATCAGGGCTGTAAAAAGACCGAGTCTATTTTTTGGAGAGTCTTTGGACCGTCCGTGGATGGTCCATAAACGCATTCAAAATAAAACGTATAATCCTAAAAAGGTTATCGAGAAAATTTTTGGTCAGACATTTGGACAAAAAAAACACTGTCTTTTTACAGCTATATAGGTGTATTACATTAATATATATAGATATAGGTTTATAAGAGTAAATCTAATTTGCATTGGTCGCTCAAAATTAACATGTCTGTGATTGTTATTACTTATGACATGATTGATTCAAAAGAAAAACAAGAAAGTTCAATCGAGACTGACTTAATAAAATTAACTGCTACAATAATGATGAAATAAGATGAAATAATAATGTATCACAAATAGTATTATAAAATAATATAATAAATTACAAAATATTTCGTATTAATGTCAAATTTAAACATGTAAGTTGTTTATTCGAAAAAAAAATCGTAATTTCTCGTACTTCATTTTAAAAACATTTGTCATTCTAAAACTAATTTATTTAGTTAATTTTTTGGACTGGACCAAATCATAAAAGACAGTCATTTGACAGCGATGTAGTTGGTAAAAGTCTTTTCACAGCTATCCAGCTAATAAGATGGTTTTGTAACTTAAATTTTTAGACTCTTAAAGCAATAGATGATTAAAAAATAGACCGTTCATATACCTAGCTTTGCATGGGTAAAAACATGTTGTCTTCAAAATATGTCTGAAATGTTTTTTATAGTGTTTGGAATGAAAATACATCATTTAAAAAAATATCTCTCTCTCCCTCTATGTGTGTATATGCACCCATATATATGTATGT
>JAPYYV010004866.1:0-22700 GCA_030522625.1 Copidosoma aretas
AACATTTGTGAACAATTATCTGTAATCTATTGTTGGGGGGTTGGCGCGCGTAGCGCGCAGGGGGCGAAGCCCCACTAGTATATATATATATATATATATTCTTATTTATATTTAACCTCAAAGGTCAAACTTACAAGCGGAAACGCAAATCGCTAAGCACACGCACGCCTACCTGGAAACGCTGCAACGGGACGATGAGGCCGATGTAAATTAAAGTTGAGCGGTGAGCTGGAGTGAAGCAACAGGTGAGCCGATGAAAATGAAAGGGCGAGCTCGTGTCGATCGTTGATGGCCGACGAGATAATGCATCCGTGACAGGCACACACGCTGCGCCGAGAAAATAAGACGGCCTCGGCTGGCTCGATGATCTCTGCGTCGAGTATGCGACGATGGTGGTGTGCCGGAGATGTCACCCTGGAGAAGCGGCGTTATGGCTTTGCCTGCATCAACGACGGGGCGTGCAGTAGCCAGGCCGGACACAAGGCGAGGTGACGGGCGAGAAAAAACTTGCCTGCTCCTTGAACGTGACGATGAGAGGTCGCCGATGCATGAAATCTTGATGCCTCTGTCTCCCATCCGAGTTCGAAAAATTCCTTTGCTCCGTTGTTGACGGGGTCACCAATATGAGATCTCTAAAGACGTCATTAATTACGTCAATAATGACGTCTCTTATAACGTCACTAATGTCGTCTCTAAAGACGTCACCAAAGACGTCTCTAAATACGTATCCGATACTATAAAAAAAAAAATTATGTAATTTTTTTTGTCTAAATCACGTATGAACTTATTATTAGCACAATTTTGTTAACTAAAACATGAAAACGTTGAAATCAACCTTTGAACTCGGTCCATCAGAATCGGAATTCAGCATCTTACCCACTTGGCCAGAGAGGACTACTTACTAAGGTGCTCTTATCCACAAAACACTATCATGGCGGATATCAGAAAGACATCGTATGGATGGGAAAATGATGATTCACGTCCATCGCTACGACCTTATTTCGACAACTGATATATTTTCAACCACTGATAACTATAGGACATCCCAGCGCTGGACATGTGCTAACTTTTTCCTTTCTATACGTTATCAATGTTCTCGGTACTTTCTGGGTAGGCTTTCACAATCGAAATGCGATACTGCGATATATCCAGCGCCAATTCAGTTCGATGAAGTCCCGACTCCCGAGCAGTGTTCCCAAATGCGCTGTTCGCGAAATTCAAATACGCTGTATGGACAAAACGGCAGAAACCAAATTACCTAAATTCCAAGCTTCTTAACTCAGTAACCCAGGGTACAGTGAGTAAATAATATATTGTTTAAATAAATTAATGATTGAATAACAACATGTCCTAAACCCCAAGCTTTTTAACCCGGTAACCTGACGGACGGTGAGTAATTAAGATAATGTTTAAATAAATTAATGATTGAATAAATACATAACCTGAATCCCAAGCTTATTAACGCAGTAACCCGAGGGACAGCAAGTTGAAAGAATGATGAGTGAGTATATATTTAACTCACAGTCCCCCAGATTAGTGGGTTAATAAGCTTAGGATTTAGGTTATGTTGTTGTTCAACCATTAATTCATCTAAACATTATATTATTTACTCACTGTCCCCCGGGTCACCGGGTTAAACAGCTTGGGGTTTAGGTTATGTTGCTGTTTAATAAAAAAATTTATTTACTTTTTATATTATTAAACTCGCTGTCCCCCGGGTTACTGGGTTAAGAAGTTTGGAAATGAGGTAATTCTGTTTTTGCGGTTTTGCTCGTATAGCGCATTTGGATTTCGCGCCTCATAGTTCACTGTAATCTGAAACACTGCCGGGTACTGTAGTAATTTTAGGCTATATGGGGTGCGTTTCAAAAAGACTTCAGTAAAAGTTCAGTACGAGGTGGAGGGGGTCAGATCATCTGCTCTCGCCAATGAGCCACAGGCAAAGCAGATGATTTTTTTACTGAACATTTACTGAAGGTCATTTCGGAACGCAGCCTATAATGTCGGTACTTTGTAGGAATTGGTTAGTTTTTACGACGTGAGCAAGCGAGCGAAGTTCGCTAGCGACGAGAGAACCATTACTGGTGGTACTGTCATGATTCATTATATCGTCGGTTGGGAGAAATAACGTACCAATTCAGAAAAGCGCTAAGAAACGTAACAATTCGAAAAAGCGCTGAGAAACGTACAAATTCTAAAAAGGGCTAAGAAACATACCGATTCGAAAAAGCGCTAAGAAATGTACGAACTCGAAAAAGCGCTAAGAAACATACTAATTCGAAAAAGCGCCAAGAAACGTACTAATTCTACCGAGTTGTAAGAAATGTACCAGTCCGTTCAGGTGGCAAGAAACGTCCCACAAAACATAGGAGACAACTGGCATCATAGAAATGGGATATTGACGACAAACGTCCATCGCCAAGATGCCTGACAGATATCATTTGTAAAAATAATACAATTTCATAACTGATATCCGTCAGACGTCTGAGCGATAAACATTTGTCGTCAATAACCCCACCTATACAATCGCAGAGTTGCAATAAAATTCTGCTTGGGACTTTCAGTAACCTGGGGTACAGCGAGTATATAATAGAGTGAGCAAATAAATTACTATGAAAATAACAAAATAACCTGAACCCCAAGCATTTAAACCCAGTAAACCGGGGAGCAGTGAATTTAATAATATAATGATTAAATCGATTATTAATAAAATAACAACATAACCTGAGTCCCAAGCTTTTCAAACCAGTAACCTGGGGGACAGCGAGTGAATATTATAAGAAGTAAATAAATTACAATAAAAATAACAACATACTATACATCCCAAGCATTTTAACCCAGTTATCCGAGGAACAGCGATTTTAATAATACGATGATTAAGTAAATCATTGATTGCATGAAAACATAACCTAAATCCCATGCTTTTAAACCCAATAACTTGGAGGTAGCAAGTCTAATAATATATTGATTAGATAAATTAATAATAAAATAACACCATGACCTAAACCCCATTCTTTTTAACCCAGTAACTCGGAAGAGAGAAAATTTATATTATAATGATTAAGTAAATAATTAATAAAATAGCAACATAACCTAAATCCCAAGCTTATTAACCTAGTAACTCGGAAGATAGCCAGATGATGGTATTTTAATCGTACAAAATAATAAAATAGCCAGTCCACCTACGTCCCTACCTTTTTTCGTTCAATAATTCTATAATAATAACTCGCTGTCCCCCGGGTTACTGCGTTAAAAATAATGGGATTTAGGTGATGTTATTTTTATAGTAATTTATTCACTTACTCCTTTATTTATCCCTTTTTCCCTAGGTTATTGGGTTAAAAAGCTTTGGATTTCGGTTATATTGTTATTTTTTAAATAATTTATTTAATCATTATATCATTAAACTCGCCTTCCACCGGGTTACTGGGTTAAATAGCTTGGGATTAAGGTTAAGTTGCTATTCAACCAATGAATTATTTAATCATTATATTATTAAAACCGCTGTCCCCCCAGTTACTAGGTTAAAATGTTTCGGATTTACGTTACGTTATAATTTTTATAGTAATTCATTTACTTACTCCTTTGTTTACTCATATTTCCCCGGGTTACTTGCTTAAAAAGCTTGAGATTTAGGTTGTGTTGCTATGTAACCAATAGTTTATTTAATCATTACATTAATAAAAACGCTATCCCCCGGGTTACTGGGTTCAAAAGTTTAGGAGTTAGGTTATGTTGTTATTTTATTATTAATTAATCCAATCATTATAATATAAATTTGCTGTCCCCCGCGTTAATGCGTTAAAAAGTTTGGGATCTAGGTTATGTTGTTATTTAGCCAATAATTCATTTAATCATTATATTATCAAAATCGCTGTCCCCCGGGTTACTGGGTTGATGAGCTGGGGATTCAGGTTATGTAATTATTTCATTAATAATTTATAAAATCATTATATTATGAATCTCGCTTTCCCCCGGGGGTTAAAAAGCTTGGGATTCAGGTTATGTTGTTATTTTTATAGTAATTTATTTACTCACTATATTATTTGCTTGTTGCCCCCCAGGTTACAGGGTTAAAATGCTTGGGATTTAGGTTACTGGGTTTTTTGCGGTTTTGCCCATGTAGCCAATTTGAATCTGGCACGCTTTTTCCTGCTACTTTCGGAAGCCCTGTCGCTTACGTCGAGTCAACAAATCAGCGAAGAGGTGCGAGAGAGATGCATGTAAACCGCTGTCTTTTCCTGTCTAACGACATCATCGGAATCCGGGGCCCGGATCGTGGCTCACTTCTCTCCTCTATCCATGATATCTCAAAGGCTTTGACTCGCTACGATAAGGACTATTCGCTGTGTGCAAGTTGTTGGAGGGGGTAAAAAATTATGACTGCAGAGCCCATGGTGAAAGAAAAGTGCAGACTTGCCGGACGTTTAAGGTCTTAATGCATTGTCGACTGTGAATTATTGAGATTTTCAACCATTTTAAGTTGTCAGACGTTATGATAATGGAAATAATAGCAGAGATTAGAAGAGAGATTGCCAGTGCCTATGCTGAGCAGTGTGTCGCCGCGCCGCTTGGGCTTTCGGTTGGGAGACAGGGCAAAGGGAGACCATTGTACTCACTGCCGGGGCCCCAGTCTTTACCCAGGATGAAAGAAATAAAAAATGTGTGAAAAAGAAAAAGGGAGATGAAAAAAAAAAATTTAAGTGTAATAGTTTACTAACAAATAAGGATGACTATCAAAATTAATGCTCTTTGCCTTTTCTATACCCCACCTCCATACTCCTCTCTTTCTTATAATGTTTATTATATTATCACCTTCTTGTACCCCTTGTTTATAACAATTATCCTCGCTTATTTTATTTATTCAACCTAATAAATACAATTTATTTTTGTATCTTTTGTATCTTATCTCGCTTGTCGTATCTTTTCAACTGAAAAAATGTATTTATATAACAATTACTTTCTGAGTTTAGTCAAATAATGAAAAAAATACATCTATATCTTAGAGAGTGCCACGCGCGCTACTTAAGTGCTTCTCACTGCTTCTTTTGCTCCAGATTTTCCCCACAAAATAATTTCCTTCGCGGCCGTCCGGGGGCCGCGAAAAAAAAATAAATGACGAAACGGTGTGTCTATGTAATATGTTTGTGTATTTTTCCCGTTTATCGCTGTGCGTACGGCGATATACCCTAGCTTTTGGCCTACTTCTCGCGGCGCGTCCAGGGGCCACGTATCTTCGTATCTTCGCTTTCGCTGTCCGTTTCGTGCAATTTATCGTTTGGATCAATATTTCCCTCGCTCTCCTCCCCACCTACTTCGAGTTCACCCTTGTCATTTTGCTCAGGCTGCTTGCCTTCCTTCTCTTGCTCTTGAGTATATTCGCTTATGTTTACCTCGGTTTCGGTCGGTTGCTGTATTGCTCCTGACAGCGTTTTCACATTTTTACCTCGCTTACCCCGGTCTATTCTGTCGTCTTCACTATAGCTGCCCGGCTTACTTTCATATTCATCTTGTTAATTTTCGTGGGGCTCACAGTTCAGTTTGCTACTTGGCTCCTATCCGTTGGATGATTGTATTAAGGGTGTGTAATGTGCGTTTTTGCCCACGCTCTCTAGATGTATGTGGTAGAACCCCTCATCTTTTGATGATATGTAGTGCGTATATGCAGTAAAGGTATGTACCGTTGGTTAATGCGAAGTGTACGCATACATTTTTCTTGAATTCTTGCGACAATATGTATATGCAATCACCATTTCCATAGCTTATTTGTGAGGTGAGTATTTTCTCTGTCACCGCTGGTTCTCTGCATTTTCGTAACCATTTTAAGTCACGTAAAATCGCCCGTAGCTCGTCGGTAGAGATTATTTTTTTTCTGCTTGTGCATTCGGCGTGATTCATTCGCCAAATTATCCCTGAACTGCGTCGAGTCTGTATTATTTTCGTATACCTCTTTTTATTGTTCTACCTTCCTTTCAAGCCAAAATTCTTCTGTCCTAGCTGCGTTTAATTCTTCGTTTATTGGGCCATGTCCGGTGCTTGGGGAGCGCGCCGAGCATCTTGGTAGTTTGAATTCCCGGAGTGAGGCTTGTTTGCTCTTATTCCCTGCGAATAATTTCTCTGCTCTCTGTTCTGATTCTCGCGACGCTGATTATACCCGCCGTAATTATTACCCCAGTTCGTATCATTATTTCTTCTGATTTGACTGTAAAAGTTTCCGTTAGCCTCGCTCAATCTGCTATTATGACTACCCCGTATTCGTTTCGTGATCGCTGATTCGTATAATTGTTGTTATTATTGCCATCATTCCTATAATAATCGTTATTAAAGTATCTAATGTTATCACGCTCGTGTCCCCTTGGTTGCTGGCGGCTGTTATTGTTATTTTTATTATAGTCCCTATAATTCCTGTAATTGGGATTGTGGTTGTCTCGCCATGTGTCGTAACGTTGGTTATTAAAATTAGGCCTACTTTCGTTCCCTCTCGAGGCAAATCTTTTGAGCGGTTCTACGGGCGTTTTATCGGGGTTTTGTATTCTTCCATTTTTGGCGTCATTCTACAGCTTTTTACAGCCACTTGTGGAATGCATGCAGTTCTCCTGGCAATATGAGCACCACTCGTTATTATCTCTTGCGCCTTGTTCGTCTGCTTCGGTTCTATTGGCGGGCACGTCACTGGCTGCCACAATACCTATTCTCGGGTTTCTGTGCTATCTGTAACCACTTTCTTGTGTGCTAAATGGCCCTGGTCTTGATTGAGGTAGACTCAATTCGTTGTCAACGTTCATAGTTGCCTCGATGGCCTCTTCCAATGTTGTAGGCTTAAGGCCAGCGATGTTCCAGTTATATGGCGCTTTAAGGCCATACAAAAATTGTTTGGCCGCCTCCCTATCCAAATTGCACTTCAATGCGATTTTCTGCATTTCCGATAATTGCGCGCTTGAATCATGCATCATCATGATTTTATTATGCAACCGTTGAGCCCGGCTACAATACTGTGTAATCGACTCATTGTTCTACTGGGTGTACCTATACAATATTTTTCGTATTGCCGCGGAACTGTTGTACTTACTTTTCTCACCATCTGCTCAAAAAGTGGAAAATTTATTGAATCTCCGTTAAATATAGGGATCCCGCTCGTCGTGCTATTGACCTGGGCCAATGCATTGTAATGTGTGTTAAAGGGCTGTGCGTTATCAGTTTGTTTTTGGCTCGCGATGGGGTTCATAAAGTTTGAATTTAGCTGCGTCGGAATTATATGTTGTTTAAGATTATAAGTATCCATGTTTGCGAGATTGGACCATCCCTTTGTTTGTGCCCCAAGAAAAAATTGGTTGTCGAACTGATATCCGCCCCGTTGTCGCTCTAACGTTTCTCCCGAGCGCTCTTAGGTGAATTGCTGCATACTCTGCGTTGTTTGTTGTGTATTTTGTCGAGATGGCATATCCCCGTACGTGTTCTCGTTTCTTACGTTTTTTTTTGCCCCGTTTCCTGTCATGTGTTTCATACACCTCGATACTGACTCATTTTTTATTTTCTCTGCCTGCTTATTGGGGTGTCCCATTTCCGTTTCTTTATCTAACTGTTTTGGTGGCCAATTTTTCCCCCTGATTGTTCCCGGTTTCATTCTTTTCAACAATTTCATCATGAGAATACGTTGTTTTTTATTCATTTTTTCCCAATCTGCTTTGCTTTCTGGACTATGTTCTAAAACTACAGTCAGCATTTCTGATTCCGACTTATTTTCAGTATTTGACATAACGGTTTCCTCCCCATCACTCAGTACGTCGTTTTGTGACCTCTCGCAATCCGCCATTGTGTGCCTAATAAAAATTTCGTCAGTTTCTAATTACTTATACTGTCACTACGGCACGAGATCAACCCTGTTCCGCGCTATACTTTCCTATAATTTATTCTAGTTATCTCTTCTTGTCCTAGTCTCCTCACGGGTCTAAAATACTTGTATCAATTAATTCTAACTCATTATCGTTATGATCACAGCCCTTTTTAACAAGTGACTACTCATTTCGGTACCACGCCTTCAAGCAGCCCAAAAAAACTTGTGACGCAATTCGAGATGATAAATATTTTTATGATCACACTAACCCGAACAAGCACTTATTTTCATCACCCCGAGACAGTATAAATGTATTCAAATGTAATTCCACTCCACTTACCTGGTATTTCTAGCCAGAATTATCACGATCAAAATGCTTCCGTACATAATAGTCCAGTGCTTTCCCCGTTGATAGTTCCCTGGAAGTCCTTTCTCCTGATGATGCCGATCTCCTGGCAGTGTCTCTGTCAACGGCCGCTTTACTGCGATGATGACTCTTTCTGCTATAGTCCTTATTCCTCGTGGCACGACACTATGTGTCTTTCCCGAAAATAGCGTAAAAAAAGTATCGAACGACCGCGTGTAAAAAAAAAAATCCTATTATTTTATCCAATTTGATTCGCGATAGCCATCCCACCGCTGTTACCAAACTGTTACGTGGGTTATGATAGCCTCGGGGTGCTCATGAAATAAAATACACGAGTACTTGAATATGCTTCGTTTATTAGTTAATGATACGAGAGAAGAGACGCGCCGCAAGAGTATCTATCGCTTTGTTGGTCCGCTGTAGACTCCCCTCGTTCTTTCCTGCTACCACTTTGTGGTGGGCCCACGAAAGAGGGGGGTGCATGGACGCATGGCTACGCTATTGTACATGACAATTATATCATTCTTAGTTCCTCTGCTACCTGCGTAATTTAATTACGTAACCTGCCCTATTTTTTTGTGATATTTATTCCATATGTATATTCGCCTGCCTGCGCGCTTCGCTTGCTAATTTTTCTATTATTGATATTGATGAGATGAATCATATTAATAATTATCATATGTATATATAGAATTTTATATAACAATTATCAATTTATTTCTTATTTGTTAAAGAAGCTTATAATTGCTTGATTCTTAAGTTTGTAAATAATAATTATTATATTTTAACTTTTTTTTATTCATAAATATTTTAATCTTTTTTCTTTAAATGCTATTTTGAAAATATTTCTTTTAAAAAAACTTTTACTTTGAAAAAAAAAAGAACATTAAAAAAACTGATTGCTAGGGCGAGGACTTTGGACACATTAAGGAGGCTCCCTCGTGCAAAGATGCCAACCCACGTCGTAAGTTACAAATTTGCTCGCAAACTCAGGTAATTGGCATCACTGGCGCAAGGGAAACGTATATGCTAACCTGTAGAAATACGACTTGATCAATTTTAATTAGAATATCTCAAAATTTTCCAGAGTAATACTTAGTTTGCTGGGCGTCATTTGAAAGAGGAGACTTTTTGCTACAAGACTTATGCAATCTTATAACGGGAACCGTTCATTTATTCGAGTTATTGGGTGTTGTGTTTCCATCGCGTATGCGAGCTTCGCCATAAGAATACGTGTTAGAAAGTGCCACATAAAATCAATGATATCTCGAAATTTTACAGAGTAAGCGATATAAATAACTATACCATTGGATTCAGCACATTTTAAACTATCTAATTGACCTGGTCTAAGTTCGGGAACCGTCACGAAGGAGCCTCCGTAACAGATGTGATGAATTGTGATTTTAGATAACAATTAATCAGACTTAACTTTGCATATATTACCGAGTGCATTTATACAGAACAAATATGATACCTTTTTTTTGGTTGAACACTAGCACTTTTTTTTTATTACCATTACTTTAAATACTCACCGATTAACTATGAATGTTATACCGAACACATTAAAAATAATTGGACTTTTGAATAAATTTTATCATATCTATATTACATTAATATAAGATTTTCTAGATACTTATATTAATACAATAACTCCGTCGTTTAAATGCATTCATTCTCGTTACATTTTTTTGCACTATTTATACATTTTATACAATCGCCATCATTCTATTTCAAAAAGTTATATAATTTCTAGTGATTTTATGATTTTTTTTTCAGCTAAAGAGACTCCCAAACGTTTAGAATATTTTGACTGCGTAAATTCTAATGTTTGGTTATTATAAACAAAATGTTTCTACTCGATGTATTGTAAAATTTGTAAATGAAATTTGAAAAATTTATTACCGACTTAAATTTTTTTACATCAAAGTTATTTATTGTTTTTTTACAGGTATTTTTTAAAATTTTTTTGTAATTCTGCTATTTATTGTAATTTGAATTTAAAAAATAATTTATCAAAGATATAAACAGTATAACATTAAACTTTGGACAAATCTCATTTTTCAAAAAGGTATTAGTGTAAGGACAACAATTTTTTTTAAATTACTAAAGAATATTTAAAAAATGTATGCAGCATAATTAGTATTTGTTAAGAAACGAAGTCTTTTTGATTATTATTAAAAACCTTAATTTAAACATAATGAATAAAAGGCATCCTAAGCCCTTCCTGGTCTTTCTACTGAAAGTAAATACCTTTATCTACCGATGACTTGTAGTAGCATCTATGCTGTGCTAAAAACAAATACGCGTAATTAGTTAAGACTTTATGTATCATGTTTTTTGTGGAATAATTTTTGCAGGGTCGGGTCTCAGTCTATCGAAACGAGTTCTTAATTCGCGTTTGTAAAAAAAAACCAAGCTTGCGATTTGCCCGTAGTGCAGTGCGGTGTGCTGCGATAATCAAAAAGAAATTTGATTAATGCCTTTGTTACCCCTTGACCTCCTTGTATCATTTTTGAAAGTTATTTTTTGACCGTTCCTACTAAGTTTTCTGCAGCACTATTTTTTGCAGGGTGATAGAGTGATGAATAAGTATGTTTTATACCGTAGTTTTCTTAAAACTTATTGAATTTAGAATTCGAAAATTGCCTTCCGTTGTCTGTGACGATATGTCTTGGTATGCCATGCCTAGCATCAAGAGTATCGAACACTTCTGTCAATTTTGTCTCTTGGGTGTTCTGCCGAAAGTTACTGACCTCAGGCCATTTTGA
The DNA here is from genome assembly GCA_030522625.1 of Copidosoma aretas. NCBI lineage: Eukaryota > Metazoa > Arthropoda > Insecta > Hymenoptera > Encyrtidae > Copidosoma > Copidosoma aretas. Next base: position 10,970 of record JAPYYV010004866.1, read on the forward strand.
ATGGGCATCCAGAACCACCAAGTACATATAGCCATGGAATGGACCCGGAAAATCGCAATAAATCCTATCCCTTACTTTCCCTGGCCATGGCTACGACGTAAGCGTTGTTTGGAGTCAACTTTTGATTCTCTACACAGATTTTGTATGATATAACCAAGTTTTCTATGTCCGTATCTAACCTGGGCAACCAAAAGTATGAGCACGCCAAGGTTTGAATTTTAATGATTCCTAGGTGTGAGGAATGAGGTTCTTTTAGTACGTAGTCACTTAGTGACATTGGTACGACTACCCTGATTCCCCAAAACAAGCTGTTGCCTTCCACAGACAATTTGTTCTTCTTTGTGTAGAACTTTTGCTCCTCTACCGAAATATTTCCTTTGTTTTTGGCCACCTAAGAGTACAATATTTAATGAAAATCATTATTATTTTATGTCGTACCGTCTCTCGCTGAATTTTATGCCCGTCAATTACGTCTCTCGATTCAGATAAAAACTGACATGGTGAACAGTCTTCGATGTCTCATTGAAACCCCGACAGGAAATAAGCCCATCGTTGGAGTCAGCTCGCTGCTGTTAATGGTATTCCGCGTTTAGGTCCAAAAATCGTCTCCAGTGGCTTATGGTTTGTTCTCAGAATTACTTTTCGATCGTACACAAAGTCATAAAAATTGGTGAATCCGAGCACACACGGAGATAGAAATCATAGGGCTGTCCCATAGGTGCCTCGGGTAAAAGTCCACTAAAGCGGGCACCAGTGTTCGCACTATGCAGATGATGCCATGGCCTCATGTACACGATGAAGGTGCAGCCTGCGCTATGATATAATATCACCGAGAGCCCATAGGGAGATGCGTTGCAAGCTAGTACTAATTTCTCATTCGGATCGTAGTGAGCCAAAACTCTCGGGCATATTAGCTCGTTTTTTACCCAACGAAAACCTCTTTCACATTCTTCGGTCAAATTAATATTTTTCTTTGCTGCACACTCGAATAGCGGTCTAAGATTTTCTGATCTATTTTTTAGGAATCTTGCATAAAAAATTTACTAGGCCCAAGAATGATGAGAGCTGTTTGCTGTTTTCCAGGCGTGGGGCGGTGTACATGGCCATTACTTTTGATTTGGCCTTGTGCATGCCTGTCCTGTCGATCACAAACCCCAATACCTCAATCTTATCTTTCATAAACTCGCATTTGTTTATATTTAGGCATAGCTCGCAGTCGACCAATCTCGTACATATCTGGCGCAAATTTTCTTAGTGCTCTTCGTTTGTTTTGCCCGGGACATATATATTGTCAAAATAAGCAACGGCTCCAGGGATATCTTGTAGGCATTCATTCATGATTTATTGAAATGCTTTTGGCGCTATTGCAGTGCCTTCAGTCATTTTAGTGTATCTGTATAGACCCTTGTGGGTTGTGATAGTTAATAGATTGCGTGATTCTTTCGTTACTGGGACTTGCATATACGCGTGAAATAAATCTAACTGCGAAAAAATCATCCCGTGTTGTAGGACTTCAAAAATGTCTTTGATTCACGGACAAAAGAATTTCGTTTATTATAAGTCCACAGCGATTTTTCTGTCAAACCGCCTGATTTTAGCATTGACTCGCGAGGCCACTTGCTCTGCCCTCTAATAAAAAAATTCTCTTGTCTACTATTAGCACTCGCAAGTTTTTGGAATGCTTTTGTTGCATTGTTCATGGAACTTCTCCTTGCTGTGGCTTCCTGAGGCGCTTTATCAAAAGTTAAATCAGCAATTTTGATAAGTTCTATGCGGGTCGACTCATCGGAAATGCCACATGTGAATTGATCGCGCAGTGATGTACTCAACTCTTTGAAATTGCAATGCAGTGAACTCTGTCGTAGACACGATCCAAATTCCGACACTGACTCATGGGGCTCTTGTTTTGACCTGTTGAAATTGCATCTCTCCATCACCTACGATGTAACTGGCTTGAGATGCCCACTAAATACCTTAATTAATTCGCTGTATGTTTTTTTACTTGGCTTGTCCAGAGCAAACAAGTTTTTAAATAGCGTGTATGTATCTTCATCTACCTGTGTCAACAGTAACGCCCACTTCATTTCATCTTGTGTTGTGTTCTTCACTACGAATTGTAGCTCTAGGCATTCCATGAATGTCTCCCAATTGTCTCTGTCCAACCGGAAATATATATTGTTTGTTGACATCTCAGTATCGCTATTACTTTCCTTTTCTCGTTGTTCTTTCGCGTCTGTATCGTCTCCTGTCGTTCGTGTGTTATTAGTATTTTCTTTCTCACTTTCAAGCTCTTCTCTTACTAGTTGGATCAGTACAGCCTGTAACTCGTCTCTGCTTTTTGTTTCGTTTACCGTAACACCTCTTTCTCTTAGTTTGGTTATTGTCTCAGGCTTCAGCAGATGCTGAGCCTTACTGAGAGATAAATGTCTTGGACCACTCTATTTTTCTATTCCTTTACTACTGTTGCTCATTTGTGGGATAGTTTCTGTTGCATTCTTAAAACATTACCCTGTTGGTTCACGGCGTATTATGTCCATCTCTGTAGATGCTTCCGACCTCGTCAGTTGATTTTGTGAATGTTTGTACTGCGATTCTCCTTGAACCCGTCTGCCACCCCTAATATCCTCGTCGCCAGTTGCTTAGTTCGTAACTTCTACAGATCTGCGAGCACGTGGGTGCATGGGAAGTTAGGAGAAAATCACTTAAGGTATAATGAACAGCATAATGGTGTACCATTATACGACTTTATTCAGATACCAGATCTTATACACTGCCGGGCCTTTTCGACCGTTCGCTTGAGCTCCCTTTCCACTTTCAATGCGAAAACGCTTCCGCCGCTATCTCTTGTGCCTCTCACACATACACCAGAGTCTTGAAACAAATAAATTATTTATAATCTTAACATATTACTTATTTCATACACTTTATGAAAAAAATAGATTCATTATACTATTTACTTTCGTTATTTAGACTTTTTAAACTTTAATCCTAGTTATTAAAGTTTTTTGAGATTTTCCTTCACTTTTGACGTTAGATTCTGATACACAGCAAGTATTTATAATCTTTATTTATTAGTCACTACATTTACTTCATAAATGAAACAGATTTATTATGTTATCTTGCTTTTTTAACAAGATATTTAAAATTAAAATTCATGTTTAGAGGTTTTTTCAGATTCCTTACTATTTTATAGGTTCGGTTTCGATTAACGAACAAACTTAATAATTTTCCTCTATTGCTTATTATCTTAGCTGTAACGCTTAAAATGTAATTTTGGATTATCTTGTCTCGTTCTGGAGATATCAGGTTTTTGGAAAATAAAACTCGAAATGGCCCACTGTGCGTCGGGACGGCCATTCTCCAGCTGATACACCCCACATTACCATATATTATATAGTATGACTGCCTAAGCTGTAGGTAACTGACTGAAAATTTTCAAAATTGTCAATTAAACAATAGATAGAGCTTTAATTTTGATCAAACAAAATTAATTACTTTTCTTTTTCATTCGCTATAGTTATCATGGGAGTCGTATTTTTAGTTTACGTTATTTCACAATGTAATATACATTTTTCCTCAAAGAGGGCCCAAAAAGATTGGTTTGCATTTGAATATGTTCGAAAAAGCGAATTTTTCTACATATTGTTAGCACAAACCAACACTAGTACAAATTTTTTACATATTACCGTCATTTGGAGCTGATTTACCCACACTATTGTACTTATTTTAGTGCCGTTCTAATTCTTTTACACACGTCAAGGTCCATTTCACTACGAAGATGAGTTACGCTCACAAACAGGTTATCACCCAAAACTCCAACGAATTTATCGATATTGTTCTGTGGAATTTTGTTTTAGTTAGCATTTTTTCTCCTCAATTAACAGGAATCTTAGCCCTAGTTTGATAAACGTCAAAACGCTGTTGCCACTATTTATAACATGCTACTGCATGACCAATTGAAATACCGGCATATTTCAGCTTTTGTGTTTATAATATTTAAGAGCACTTCCAACTGATTTAAATTGTTCTTTCTAGTAGAGACCGGCAATTTTTCTACGTAGAAAAAACAATAATGCGCAAAAACAATCACTTGATTCCGTACTAATAGAAATTAATTACGCAATTTGTTAAGATATAAGTCACCAGCTGGCAACCAGACTACCAGACTGCAGTGACGACAAAAGTAGTAGACAATAATTTTGCAGGGATTATGGTATTTCATTATTCCATAGGATTTCAAAGTAAATACACGGATAAAAGTTTGCACAGGTAGAAATGCTACCGACCTCACAGATGTTATATTCTGGGACTATGGTAGAGGTTTTTTCCGCACTGGTGTGACTGTATCTCCAGCATAGTAGCCGAGAATGCCACTGGTACGGGAAAAACCATTACCATAGTCCTAGAAAATAAAAGCTGTTTGGATGGTAGCATTTCTACCTGTGCAAACTTTTTTCCGTGTATAAATAGCAGCAAACGAGGAAACTGTAAGTTTTGAATGATGCCACTGTGATTTTTAATAAGTACCACGGTTCCTTTGTTTCTGAGAATTTCATAAGACATTCTGAACAGTTACTGCATTTTGAAGTTAAACAAGTAATCAATTCACAATGAGTAACAATATGCAATGCTCAAACAGATAAATTTATTAGCTATAAATAGTCTTAATATAGAAATATGTACATACGTCGTACAAAGAACATCTTTATACGTCTCCGGTCATCTACTTTGTTATTCACGACATATCACTGTTAAAAATCCCGGGAGCATATTTAAAACAACAGTATTTTAAGCATCTCTACCAGTACATCATTGAATTTTAATAAACTACTTAAAAGTAGTTTTAAAATACAATATAAAAATTCTCCAATGTTTTAATACAAAAATTAGAAAATATTTTTAAATTTCTTAAACAAATCCACCATAAATTAAAAAATTTTTAGTAAATTTTAAATACGATTATAAAACTTAAATTTAATTGTTTCTTAATTTTTAAAACGTCTGGTAAAATTCATACACTTGTTAAATTTAGATCTTAATTTTTTTTTTTTTTTTTTTTTTTTTTTTTTTTTTTTTTTTTTTTTTTTTTTTTTTTTTTTTTTTTTTTTTTTTTTTTTTTTTTTTTTTTTTTTTTTGGCTCCTTAGTTAATGCAGCATATAATTTTTTAGTTTATGCAATTGATTTTGTTATGTATCTGAAAATGATCAAATTTAGAAAATTAGAAAAAAAGCTAAAAGTAACTCATAGATTGGAGTAAACACCACAAATCGTGATGCCCTCATACATATATTTTTGTAATATGAAGTCACCAGCAAAAAGATGAAATTATAACCATGGCCACTAAGCGGTTTGCAAGAAACTTATTTTAGGTATAACTAACTTTAACGAATTAAGTGTTTTTGTTTGAAATTTTTAACAGAATTTGAAATTAAATGTGAAAAAATTTTTGAAACTTCAAACGAATAACTGAGTATTTTAAAATTGTTTATTACTTATCAGTACGTAATTGAAATATATATATATATATTTTCAATCTTAACATTAAGTTTCTCAATTTTTTATATAAACTTAAAATAGACTTCTCAAATGATATTTGAAAGACGTAACTTAATTGATGATTACAAAACTTCTGCATTATGCTTCCAAAACCTTCCTAATTTGAAAAATGTTTCTTAAATTTGATACAAAAATGTAAAAATTTCTTATTACATAATATAAATGTAATTAGTTGTAAGGAAATTCAGTCTTTAAAAATTGTAAAATTAATAACATTTCTAACAGTATACTTGTGTAATGGCTTAGGAAGTTATTTGCTAACGATGGTATGTATCAAAATTTAGAACATGTTACAACATTTATTCAGTCTAGATATATTTGTAAATACCTAAAAATATTACAACCTTTATGCAGAATTAATATGTATTAAAACAATGTAATTAACATGTTTTTATCCGCACTTAACGAGTTTCATGATTTTAAAACAATCAATATAATTTTCCATTCACCGCTGAGCGTGTAACGGAGGTCTATTATCGCCCGAGGAAAATATATAGATACATTTAAAGAAGACTACACACAGAGAAGTAATCCTTAACATTAACTGCCTGCAAGGAGTTAACGTTTTTGGTTGTCAGTGCACTTGAATTAAAAGCTCAGGCCGTGACATTTACTCCACACAACGTTATCAACGCGCGTGGCGCACGATGAGTGGGTTCTACTTGTTACATATGTATATATATATATATATATATATATATACATGTGCATGGCCGGACGAGACGTGCCTTGCCATCATCGTGCAAAAGTTGTGTTTTACTCAAGCTGAAGAATAATAATTAAAATTGAGAGACTATTTGAAAAATTTCCGGACCTTTGGCCTATTCTTATGGTAACAAGTGTATAGTTCATTATATTAGTGCATAGTGCGTAATTGTGTAGGTTATGTTCAATAAGTGTTATAATCCTCACAATTACTTTTCCAAATCCATTTTAAAAAGATAAAAGTAATATTTATTTATTTAAAAAGTGGCATTAAAATTAAGTATACATTCATTCATAAACATGAATCCAAGATGAAGATATAATCACCTATATAAATGACTCTAATGGCATTTACCTATCAAATTTTTTTCAAGGTACAGCGCGAAGCCTCCATACGTGATAGAAATCACGATATTGTAAATAACCCTTGTTTCAATAAACATCGAATTTTGATGAATGGCTTTCATATGTATCCCAAGTAATTTCGAGTGTTCAAATTAAAATTATTAATGAGATTAAACAAAACCACCTTGACCGCGGAGCAATTTCTATTATGTATAGAGGCTTCGTGCTGTACGTTGAAAAAAAAAAATTTGACAGGTAAATCCTATTAGAGTCACTTGTATATGTAATTATATCTTCACCTATCTTGGAAACATGTTCGTCTGAAAGAATAGCGTTTAGAAATTGACTTTATGAGACGAAGGAAATCGCCAAGGCCTCAATGGCGCAAGTGGTAGCGTGCCTTCCCGGCAAGAAGGAGCTCCCCGGTTCGACTCCGGGGTCGAGGTGGTTTTTTCTTCGTCTCATCAATAATTTTAATTTGACTTCTTGAATTTACTTGGTATAAATATAAACGAAATTCATCAATATTCTATGCTTATTGATAAAAGGGATATCTAAAATATAGCGATTTTTATCACGTATGGAGGCTTCGCACTGTACGGTAAAAAAAACTTGGTAGGTAAATGCCATTAGAGTCATTTATATATATGATTAAGTATATATTGTTATATTATGTGTACGTGTATTTATACATATACAAAAATTGATTTCAATGCGAATCTTCATTGAATCCATGGGGAGTAATATAGATGCACCACAAGGCATCGAAAGTTTGTCAAAGGCCTCGGTTATAACTGTTACTCCACCGCCATCAATGTTATGAACTACTTCTCTGTGTGTACGTGTTGGAATATTGACCTTAATAGCTACACTTGACTGAAGGCAGACAGATATAGGATAGTCTACTCTCTGTATCTAATAGAGTGAAAATGCCACTTTTGCTTTAAGTGAGAGCAGGTTTCACTGAAAATAAGTAAATTTCTCTTATTTTGAAGTAAAATCTTCTTTTTAGAAAGTGACTCGGTCACTTTTTCTAAGTAAAACTATAGTCACTTCAGAAATAAGTGATAATCATGACCTAACTTAGTAACTACTGCCAGCCGCTAGATGACTACCACTTCCACAAGTGTTATAACCATGTTCAGGGCTTATATAAGCGTGATCGCAACTAATTGATTCCCAGCACGAGTTAGAGAACCTGGGACCCGGAAGCAAAGGTCGGGTAGTATTTTAATCATGCCATATAAAGATTTCCCCTGAAGGATGGGCCCCCTGTTTTGACTTTCGACACCACACCTCCCTTTGGCTTATTCGCTGTGTGCAAGTGTATTGGCACCATCTGATGCCAGAATAGTGCGGACTTGCAGGATATTTGAGAACTTAATGCATTGTCGATCGCAAATAATTCAAGTTTACGGACTCATTACAATGTTCAACGTGAAATCCATGATAGTTACAATAACTGTAAATATTGTAATTGTTCGAAGTGTAAAATGTGGAAGCGAAGAGTTAGACAAACGTCTGTAATGACGAAACAAAGACGACGTAAAAGTCAGTAACATAACCTTGATTTTGTAGTATCAAAGTAGAACGAACTGAGCTGGCCCGTAAAGTGACGTAACTATGACGTGAGTGACTGTAAATGATGCCTTCATCGAGTCATATTAGCATGTCACTCGCTTTATTTTATTCACTGTCATTTGTCTGCTGCGTCATGATCTTCAATTTCTTTTCAATAAAAAAGCTGTGAAGCATGCTTCTAATATGATTCCTATCATCTTTACATCTGACAGTCTAAATAGTTGAAATTCTCAATAATGTACAGTCGACAGTGCATTGAGTCCTCAAAATTCCTGCAATTCTGCACTTCTCGCTTACCACGGGCTCTGCTGTCGTTTTTCTTTACCCCCTCCAATAGCTTGCACACAGCGAATACGCAAACACTCCTCGTTATGCTCGAAGCTAACCCATAGAGAGGCTTTGAACAAGTTAGTGACTTTTTTAAAGTGACATAGTTCACTTATGTTTCAAATGCAATTCACTTATTTCTTGAGTGCATATTTCACTTTTCATGTAAGTTAACTTATATTACTTTTTTAATATGTAAATATTCACTTTTCTAACGTGAACAACTTATAACTTTAGCAAAAAGTGAATATGCTCCCTAAATAAGTGAATTTTCAAGATTAGGAGAGTACTACTTACATTTTTTGCAGTTTCACGATCATTATGAGGAAGGCTAAATTGATGTTATGAACGTTCAATGACGTCATACTTATTTTACTAGAACTATTTTCATAGAAATTAAGAAACAAATCAATTATGTTTTTATATAGTTTAATATGCTAACTGACGTATATTTTTTTCAGAGATGATAATTTTATTCTATGGTTATAGATTATACATCTAAGCCTGTGCTCACTGCTTCAGAGAAATCAACAACACCCTTACTTGGTAATCGATCAAAAAATCAGCAAGATTTTTACCTGCACAGAAAATTCTAGAAATATTTTGGCTGATAGGCCAGAGATTTTCGAAAATCTCTATCGTTTTATGCCCAGTTCAAGACTTGATAGCAGCTATGATGGTGGCCTTACAGCTTACTCATATCAAACACATTTATTAACGTCCATAGGATGCTACTTTGTTTTAACAAAATTAAGATGTGGAAATAAATTAATAAGATTAAAGATTTTACACAAAACTTACAAAAATATAATGATTTGTTCGTGAATGAGGTGAGGTGCACTATTATATTGATTACATGCTACTCTTTCTTCACATAAATACATAATACCTATTACTCTTTGGAAATAAAAACTTTTATCAAATAGATGAATTAAAAATCTAATACATACAATACAGAAGGTTGTATAGCAGATTTTTACGACGATAAAGACCTAATATTAAATCAAGTTTATTTTAATGCGTATAATACTAAAAACTCATTTAAGTTAAAAAGTACAGTCTTAATTAATCAACACTGTTTCTAATCACTTATTCCAAATACGGTCAAAACAAATACCTGTTATGCTGACGACTTTGCAAGAATCGCATATCATACCGATAGGCTGCTTCTGCTGTTGCATTCTCTAATTTCCTAGATATGCCCTCGCGTATGCCTGTATATAAGGGTGCCCGTTATTTACCAAATTTAATTTTTTGATGATATACCCTTTTCGAACCCTTCATTACAACTAAAAGTGAAAATGCATTGCCTGGAAACCAAAAAGTTTTACAGTCAACACGTGCCACCAGACACATCGTGTTTTCCCATGTAAATAGCATAGGATTTTTAAATTTCAACCTTGATTGGTTTTTTTGACCACTTTAAGTATTTTTTCTGGATTTTTAAATCCATCCATTGAGTTACATATCACTTGGACTTGATGGATTAATTTTTTTTAGCTTAAAATAAGCAAGTTGAATACATTTCATATTTTTGATTTTTTGTTCTTCGAAGGAATGCTTTGAAGGAAGGCAAAAATTGAATTTTTTCAATCTGCTTCTTTTGAGCTGGAAAAATCAATGGAATAAGTCCAAGTGATATGTAATTCAATGGTATGATTATCAAATCAAGAAAAAATACTTAAACTGGTCAAAAAAATTAAACAAGGTTGAAATTTTAAAATCGTATGATATTTACAATGGAAAACAAGATATATATGATGGCACGTGTTAACTCTAAAACTTTTTGGTTTTTAAGCAATGGATTTTCATTTTTGGATCCAACGAAGACTATATTTTAGAAATAGTAGACCCTACGGGCACCCTACTCTATGTAGACAACTACGTTAAATTTTTTAACAAAGGCAATTATTATAGTAAACATAAGCAAACAATAAACATAAGACTTAAAAAAAAGTAGTTTTCGTCGATACTGTGATTCGTAAGCACCCTAGGGATTGCACATTAGTGGCGAATGCTTTTTCCCCACAAAGGGCATAGCAAGGAGTCGAAAACGCCCAAGGTAGGAAAAATACATTTTATTTATTTATTCACTCATTAGATTTCAAACGAACAATTCTGTCCTACATTTAAATAAATTACTTCCAAAATTTAGCTTACACTGCATTTTTTTATTCCAGTGATCTTGACTCGGTTTTTGTACAAAGTACTATGAAGTTTCACTATGTCCTTATTGTCCTGCAATAGTATTCTGCCGTATCGACAGCCGATACGAACTGTACATACTTATATATTTTTGAAACACAACTGCACCTAACTGTTACCCTTAGTGGCATTCATCTCGCGGAATCTTATTTCGGAGGGGATAGCAAATATCTTACGGGCTAGTGTGGCTGTGACTACATAACCGCGTTCGCTTGTGGCAGCGAAGGCGGTGGCGGTTGCATAACAAACTGTAGTGCAACTAACTCTAAATCACACCCCAAACAAAACATACTGACTATTGATTATAATTATTAGTTAAGTTGATTGCACTATAGATTTACACGCTACTGCCATCGCCACCATCACTGTTAATGCGAGCGAAATCAATTGAACGTCTGCGAACGCGGTTATGTAGCCACGGCCTGTTGTAATGTTTGAGTATACAAAATATGAGAACTTTTCTCTTAAAAACTGTAGATTTTACGAAAAATTAGCAAGAAACTTTTTCTTCTCTAAATAAACTATATTTAAAACAAATAATTTACTAAAAAGAAAAGTGTAAATTTTTGTATTTGTCAAATTAGAATGACGTCAGAGGTATACATTTTAAGGTGTCAGTATGTTTAGAATCGCACCCTACAAGCTTTATTCTGTCAATATTTTTTTTTATTACTTGAACAAAACTATACTAATTTTTTGTGTATCCCGTCAAAAAATATTTATATCTGCAAGAGCTCATGTGATAACCCTGATTTTCTAGTATTTTCGTTCGAGAGGCTCATCCGAAATTTCGAGAGATAATAGATTGTAACTGAATGAACAATTTCTCAAAGTTTCTTCTGATTTTGTTTACAATCATTCAACACATGAATCACCTTTACGTATACTCTTTAACCTAAACTTCTATACATCTACGAGGTGTGTCCGAAAAGTATCCGACCTGCATTCATATCTTCGCGCCAGAGCGCTCCAGCGGCCTCTGCGGGGTATGAGCGTAATCAGTATACCCTC
>JAPYYV010004867.1:0-16097 GCA_030522625.1 Copidosoma aretas
GGATAACTGGTATTAGTTCTTATGATATTAATGATAATGTTTTGAATGTAAACGCGAGAACAGTCATTTCTCTGGATCATCTGTCATTACTTCTATCGTTATGAATGATAATGTAATAAATTTGTATGCGAGAACGGTCAGCGCTCTGGTTCACGTGGTATCAGTTCATGTGTTATTATTAATAACGTAATAAATTCAAACGCGAAAAAATTCAGCGCTCTGGGTTAACTGTTATCAGTTTTTTTGTTATTAACAATAATGTAATAAATTTATACGCGTGAACATTTAGCGCTCTTGTTCATCTGGTATTTGTTCTTATGTTAGTAATTATAATGTAATTAATTTAAACGAAAGGAAAGTCAGCGCTTTGGGTCACATGGTATTAGCTCTTATGTTATTAATAATAATGTAATAAATGTATACGTGAGAAAAGTTAGCACCTCGCGATTGATGGTATTAGTTCTAATGATATTAACGATAATGTTTTTGATGTAAGCGCGAGAACATGGTGTATGTCATCTGTTATTAGTTCTAACGTTATTAATGATAATGTAATAAATTTGAACGCGATAACAGTCATCGCTCTGGGTTATCTGGTATTAGTCCTTAAGTTGTGAATAATAATGTAATAAATTTAATCGCGAAAAAAGTCAGCGCTCTGGGTTATCTGGTATTAGTCCTTAAGTTATGAATAGTAATGTAATAAATTTAAACGCAAGAACAGTCAGTGCTCTGGGTTTACTGGTGTTCGTTCGTATGTAAATAATGATAATGTAAGCAATTTGAACGCGAGAACACAAAGCGCTCTGGGTTATCCGTTATTAGTTCTTATGTTATGAATAATAATGTGATAAATTTAAACGCGAAAACAGTCATCGCTCTGGGTCATCTGGTATTAGTTTTTGTATTATTAATAATAATGTAATAAATTTAAACGTAAAAACACTTAGCGCTCTGGGTCACATGATATTAGTTCTTGTGTTAAGAATAATAACGCAATAAATTTAATTGCGGGAAAAATTAGCGCTGCGGGTCAACTAATATTAGACCTTATGATATTAACACTAATGTAATTCATCCAAACGCGGGATCAGTTAGCGCGCTGTAGTAACTGGTATGAGTTCTTATGACATAAAAGATAATGTTTTTAATGTAAACGCGAGAACAGTTAGCGCTCTGACTCATCTTGTATGAGTCCTTATATTATTAATGATAATGTTATAAATTTAAACGCGAGAACTGTCAGCGCTCTGGGTTGTCTGGTATTTTATCTTGTGTTAAGAATAATAACTCAATAAATTTAAACGCAAGGAAAGTTAGCGCTGTGGGTTGACTGGTAATAGTTCTTATGATTTTAATAATAATACATTAAATTAAAGCATAAGAACTGTCAGCTCTCCGGGTTAAGGAGTATTATTTCTTATGATAATAATATTGTTGTAAATTTAAACGCGAGAACAGTTAGTGCTCTGCGCCATCTGGTAATAGTTCTTATTTTAATAATAATCATGTTCTTGGTTATCAGGTATTAGTTTTTATGTTACTAAAAAAACTTTAATAAACTTGAACGCGAGAACGGTCAGCGCTCTGAGTCACATGCTTTTGGTTCTTGTGTTTTTAATAATAACGTTATTAATTCAAAATCAAGAAAAGTCTGCGGTCTGGGTCACATGGTATTAGCTTTTATGTTATTAATAATAATGTAATAAATGTATACGCAAGAAAAGTTAGCAACTCGGGATTGATGGTATTAGTTCTAATGATATTAACGATAATGTTTTTGATGTAAACGCGAGAACAGTCAGCGGTTTAAGTCATCTGGTATTGGTTTTTATGTTATAAATGACAATGTGATAAATTTAAACGCAAGAACAGTCAGTGCTCTGGGTCACATGGTATTAGTTCTTGTGTTATTAATAGTTACGAAATTAATTTTAACCCTAGTATATTCAGCGCTTTGGGTTATCTGGTATTGGTTTTTATGCTATAAATAATAATGTAATATATTTAAACGCGAGAACAGTCAGCGCTCTGGGTTAACTGCTATTTGTTCCTATGTTAAAAATTATAATGTCATAAATTTCAACCCGAGAATAGTCAGCGCTTTGGGTCACGTGGTATTAGTTCTTGTGATAAGAATAATGACGCAATAAATTAACCGCGAGGAAAGTTAGCGCTGTGGGTTTACTGGTTATAGTTTTTATGATAATAATAATGTTTTTCATGTTAACGCTATAACAGTCAGCGCTCTGAGTCATATTGTATTGGTTCTTATATTATTAAGATTAATGTGATAAATTTAAACGCGAGAACACTGAGCGGTCTGGGTTATCTAGTATTGGTTCTTATGTTATGAATAATAATGTAATAAAATTAAACTAGAGAACAGTCAGCGCTCTTGGTTATCTGAAATTAGTTCTCATATTATTAAAAATAATGTAATAAATTTAAACGCCGAAACACTCAGCGCTCTGGGTCATATAGTATTAGTTTTTGTTTTAAGAATAATAACGCAATAAATTTAAACGTGAGGAAAGTTAGCACTGCGAGTTAACTGATAAATTTCTATGATATCAACAATAATGTAATTTATTCAAATGCAGGATCAGTCAGCGCTTTTTGTCAACTGGTATAAGTTCTTATGATATTATTAATAACGTTTTTCATGTAAACGCGAGAACAGTCAGCGCTCTAAGTCATCTGGTATAAGTTCTTGTGTTAAGAATGATAACGCAATAAATTTAAACGCAAGGAAAGTGAGCACTGCGGGTTAACTTATATTAGTTCTTATGATATTAACAATAATGTGATTTATTCAAATGCGAGAACAGTCAGCGCTCTGTGTTAATTGGTATGAGTTCTTATAATATTAATAATAATGTTTTTGATGTAAACCCCAGAATATTTAGCGCTGTAAGTCATCTGGTATAAGTTCTTGTGTTAAGAATAATAACGCGATAAATATAAACTCGAGAATAGTCAGTGCTCTGGCTCATTTGAGAGTATTTCTTATATTATTAATAATAATGTAATAAACTTTTATGCGGAAATACTCAGAGCTCTGGGTCACATGATATTAGTTTTTGTGTTAAGAATAATAACGCAATAAATTCAAACGCGAGAAAAGATAGCGCTGCGGGTTAACTGATAGTAGTTCTTATGATATCAACAATAATGTGATTCATTTAAATACGGTATAACTCAGCGCTCTATGTTAACTGGTATGTGTTCTTATGTTAAAAATGATAATGTAATAAATTTAAACGCGAATATAGTCGGCGCTCTCGATTACATGGTATTAGTTCTTATGATATTAATAATAATTTTTTTAATGTAAACGCTAGAACAGTCAGCGCTTTAAGTCATATATTAGTAGTTCTCATGTTATTAATCATAATGTAATAAATTTAAACGCGAGTACAGTCAGTGCTTTGGATCACATGGTATTAGTTCTTGTGTCAATAATAATATCGCAATACATTTAAACGCTAGGAAAGTTAGCGCTGTGGGTTAACTGATATTAGTTCTTATGCTATTAACAATAATGTGATTTATTCTAAGCGAGAACAGTCAGCTCTCTGTCTTAATTGGTATAAGTTCTTATGATATTATTAATAATGTTTTTGATGTAAAACCCAAGAACAGTCAGCGCTTTGAGTCATCTGGTATAAGTTTATGTGTTAAGAATAATAAGGCAATTAATTTAATCTCGAGAACAGTCAGCGCTCTGGGTCATCTGAAATGAGATCTTATTTTATTAATAATAATGTAATAAATTTAAACGCGGAAACACTCAGCGCTTTGGGTCACATGGTATTAGTTCTTGTGTGTAGAATAATAACGCAATAGATTTAGACGCGAAGAAAGTTAACGCTGCAGGTTAACCGATTTCAGTTCTTATGCTATTAATAATAATTAGATTTATTCTAAGCAAGAACAGTCAGCGCTCTGTGTTTATTGGTATGAGTTCTTATTATATTGATAATAATGTTTTTGATGTAAACGCGAGAACATTCAGCGCTTTGAGTCATCTAGTATTTGTTCTTATATTATTAATAATAATGTAATAAATTTAATCGCGAAAACAGTCAGCGCTCTGAGTCACATGGTATTAGTTCTTGTGTTGAGAATAATAACGCAATAAATTTAAACGCTAGGAAAGTTAGCGCTGTGGGTTGACTGGTAATAGTTCTTATGATATTAATGATAATGTTTTTAATGTAAACGCGAGAACAGTCAGCGCTCTGGGTTAACTGCTATTTGTTCTTATGTTAAAAATTATAATGTAATAAATTTAAACGCGAGAACAGTCAGCGCTCTGGGTTAACTGGTATTCGTTCTTATGTTAAAAGTTATAATGTAATGATTTTAAACGTGGGAATAGTCATCGTTCTCGATGACATGGTATTAGTTCTTGTGTTATTAATGATACATTCAAACGCAATGAAAGTGTGCGCTGCAGGTTAACTGATATTAGGTTTTTATGCTTTTAGCAATAATGTGATTCATTCTAAGCGAGAACAGTCAGCGCTTTGTGATAATTAGTATAAGTTCTTATGATATTAATATTAAGGTTTCTAATGTAACCGCGACAACAGTCAGCGCTCTGAATCATCTGGTATTAGTTTTTGTGTTGAGAGTAGTAAAGCAATAAATTTAAACGCGCGGAATGTTAGCGCTGTTGGTTGACTGGTATTAGTTCTTATGATAATAATGATAATGTTTTTAATGTAAACGCGAGAACAGTCAGCGCTCTGAGTCATCTGGTATTAGTTCTTGTGTTATATGTAATAACGTAATACATTTAAACGCGAGGAAAGTTAACGCTGCAGGGTAACCGATTTTAGATCTGATGCTATTAATAATAATTTGATTTATTCTAAGCAAGAACATTCATCGCTTTGTGATTATTGGTATGAGTTCTTATTATATTGATAATAATGTTTTTGATGTAAACGCGAGAACAGTCAGCGCTTTAAGTCATCTGGTATGAGTCCTTATGTTTCTAATGATAATGTTATCAATTTAATCGCGAGAATAGTCAGCGCTCTGGGTCAACTGGTATTTGTTCTTATGTTAAAAATTATAATGTAATGATTTTAAACGTGAGAATAGTCATCGCTCTCGATGACATGGTATTGTTTCTTGCGTTATTAATGATACCGTATCACATTCAAACGCGAGGAAAGTTTGCGCTGCAGGTTAACCGAAATTAGTTCTTATGCTATTAACAATAATGTGATTTATTCTAAGCGAGAACAGTCAGCGCTCTGTGTTAAACGGTATGAGTTTTTATGATATTGATAATAACGTTTTTAATGCAAACGCAAGAACGGTTAGCGCTTTAAGTAATTTAGTATTAGTTTTTTAGTTATTAATGATAATGTAATAAATTTAAACGTAAGAATATTCAGCGCTTTTAATACATGGTATTAGTTCTTGTGTTATAAAAGATAACGTAATACATTGAAACGCGAGAAAATTTAACGCTGCAGGTTAACCGATTTTAGTTCTTATGCTATTAATAATAATTTGATTTATTCTAAGCAAGAACAGTCAGCGCTCTGTGTTAACTGGTATAAATTTTTATGATTATAATAACGTTTTTAATGTAAACCCGAGAACGGTCAGCGCTTTAATTCATCTGGTATTAGTGCTTGAGTTATTAATGAGAATGTAATAAATTTTAACGTTAGAGTACTAACAATAATTTGAGTCATTCCAAGCGAGAACAGCCAGCGCTTTGTGTTAATTGGTATAAATTCTTTTTATGTTAATTATAATGTTTTTGATGTAAACGCGAAAACAGTCAGCGCTTTAAGTCATCTGGTATTGGTTTTTATGTTATAAATGACAATGTGATAAATTTAAACGCGAGAACAGTCAGTGCTTTGGGTCATTTGGTATTTGTTTTTGTATCATTGATAATAATGTAATAAATTTAATCGCGAAAACAGTTAGCGCTCTGAGTCACATGGTATTAATTCTTGTATTATTAATTGTTACGGAGTGAATTTAAACCCCAGAATATTTAGCGGTTTGGGTTATCTGGTATTGGTTCTTATGTTAAACATTATAATGTCATAAATTTCAACCCGAGAATAGTCAGCGCTTTGGGTCACATGGTATTAGTTCTTGTGTTAAGAATAATAACGCAATAAATTTAAACGCGAGGAAAGATAGCGCTGTGGATTGACTTGAAATAGTTATTATGATATTGATAATAATGTTTTTAATGTTAACGCGAGAACAGTCAGCGCTCTGAGTCATCTTGTATTGGTTCGAACATTATTAAGATTAACGTAATAAATTTAAACACGAAAACACTGATCGGTCTGGGTTATTTGGTACTGGTTCTTATGTTATGAATAATAATGTAATAAATTTATACGCGAGAACAGACAGCGCTTTGGGTTAACTGGTATCCGTTCTTAAGTTAATAATAATAATGTAATCAATTTAATCGCAAGAATAGTCAGCGCTCTGGGTTCACTGGTATTTGTTCTTATGTTAAAAATTATAATGTGATAAATTTAAACGCAAGAATAGTCAGAACTCTGAGTTACCTGGTATTAGTTCTTAAGTTATTAATGATGATGTAATAAATTCAAACACGAAAACATTCAGCGCTCTGAGTCATCTAGTACAAGTTCTTAAGTTAAGAACAATAACGCAATACATTTAAACGCAAGGAAAGTTAGCGCTGCGGGTTAACTTATATTAGTTCTTATGATATCAACAATAATGTGATATATTTAAACGCGGGATCAGTCAGCGCTCTGTGTTACCTAGTATAAGTTCTTATGATATTTATAATAATTTTTATAATGTAAGCGCAAAAATAGTCAGGGCTCTGAGTCATCTGGTAATATTCTTATGTTATGAATGATGATGTAATAAATTTAACCCCGCGAACAGTCAGCGCTGTGGGTCACATGGTATTAGTTCTTGTATTAAGAATAATAACACAATACATGTGAACGCGAGGAAAATAAGCGCTGCGGGTTAACTGATATTAGTTCTCATGCTATTAACAATAATGTGATTCATTCTAAGCGAGAGCAGTCAGCGCTCTGTGTTAATTGGTATGAGTTTTTATGATATTAATAATAACGTTTTTAATGTAAACCCAAGAAGAGTCAGCGCTTTAAGTCATCTGGAATAGGTTTATGTGTTAAGAATAATAAGGCAATTAATTTAAACTCGAGAACAGTCAGCGTTCTGGGTCATCTGAAATTAGTTCTTATATTTTTAATAATAATGTAATAAATTTAAACGCGTGAACGCGGAAACACTCAGCGCTCTGGGTCACATTGTATTAGTTCTTGTGTTAAGAATAATAACGCAATAAATGTAAACGCAAAGAAAGTTAGCGCTGCGAGTTAACTGATATTAGTTCTTATCATATTAACAATAATGTAATTCATTTAAATGCGGGATAACTCAGCGCTCTGTGTTAACTGTTATGAGTTCTTATGGATTAATGATAATGTTCTTAATGTAAACACGAGAAAAGTCAGCTATCTGGTATTAGTTCTTATGTTATGAATAATGATGTAATAAATTTAATAGCGAGAACAGTCAGCGCTCTAGGTTAACTGGTATTCGTTCTTATGTTAATAATGATAATGTAATAAATTTAATCGCGAGAATAGTCAGCGCACTAGGTTAACTGGTATTTGGTCTTATGTCAAACATTATATTGCAATAAAGTTAACCGTGATAATAGTCAGCGCTCTCGATTACATCGTATTAGTCCTTGTGTTATTAATGATACCTTAATACATTTAAACGCGAGGAAAGTCAGCGCTGCAGGTTAACCGATATAAGATCTTATGCTATTAACAATAATGTGATTCATTATAAGCGAGAACACTTAGCGCTCTTTGTTAATTGGTATGCGTTCTTATGATATTTATAATAATGTTTTTGATGTAAACGCGAGAACAGTCAGCGCTTTCAGTCATTTGGTATTGGTTTTATGTTATTAATAATAATGTAAAAAATTTAAACGCGAGGAAAGTTAGCGCTGCGGATTAACTGATATTATTTCTTATGATATTAACTATAATGTAATTCATTTAAACGCGGGATAAGTCAGCGCTCTGGGTCAACTGGTATGAGTTCTTATGATATTAATAATAATGTTTTTAATGTAAACGCAAGAACAGTCAGCGCTGCGAGTCTTCTGGTATAAGTACTTGTGTTAAGAATAATACCGCAATAAATTTAAACGCGAGGAAAGTTAGCGCCATGGGTTAACTGATATAAGTTCTTATGATATCAACAATAATGTGATTCATTTAAATGCGTGATAAGTCAGCGCTCTGGGTCAACTGGTATGCGTTCTTATGATATTTATAATAATGTTTTTTATGTAAACTCGCGAACAGTCAGCGCTCTAAGTCATCTGGTATTAGTTCTTATGTTATTAATCATAATGTTATACATTAAAACGCGAGAACAGTCAGCGCTTTGCATCACATAGTATCAGTTTTTGTGTCAATAATAATATCGCAATACATTTAAACGCGAGGAAAGTTAGAACTGCTAGTTAACTGATATAAGTTCTTATGATATCAACAATAATGTAATTTGTTCAAATGCGGAATCAGTCAGCGCTTTTTGTTAACTGGTATAAGTTCTTATGATATTAATAATAATGTTTTTTATGTAAACGCGAAAACAGTCAGCGTTCTGAGTCATCTAGTATTAGTTTTTATATTATGAATCATGATGTAATAAATTCAAACGCTAGAACAGTAGGCGCTTTAGGTCACATGGTATTAGTTCTTGTGTTAAGAATAATAACACAATACATTTGAACGCGAAGAAAGTTAGCGCTGCGGTTGACTGATATTAGTCCTTATGATATTAACAATAATGTTATTTATTCAAATGCGAGATCAGTCAGCGTTTTGTGTTAAGTGGTATGAGTTCTTATGATGTGAATAATAACGTGTTTAATTTAAACTCGAGAACAGTCAGCGCTCTGGGTTAACTGGTTTTCGATCTTATGTTAATAATGATAATGTAATAAATTTATCGCGTGAGTAGTCAATTCTCTGGGTTAATTGGTATTTGTTCTTATGATATTAACCATAACGTGATTCATCCAAACGCAGGATGAGTCAGCGCTTTGTATTAACTGGTATAAGTTCTAATGATATTAATAATAATAATGTTTTTAATGTAAATGCCAGAACAGTCAGCGCTCTGAGTCATCTGGTTTTGGTTCTCATGTTATTAATGATAATGTTATGAATGTAAACGCAAGAACAGTCAGCGCTTTGGATCGTATGGTATTAATTCTTGTGTTCAAAATTATAACGCAATACATTTTAACGCGAGAAAAGTTAGCGATGCGAGTTAATTGATTTAAGTTCTTATGATATCAACAATAATGTGATTTATTCAAATGCTGGATCAGTCAGCGCTTTGTGGTAACTGGTATAAGATCTGAAGATATTAATATTAACATATTTCATGTAAACGCGAGAACAATCAGCGCTCTCAGTCACCTAGTAGTAGTTCTTAAGTTATTAAAGATGAGGTAATAAATTTTAACGCGAGAACACTTAGCGCTCTAAGTTAACTGGTATTTGTTCTTATGTTTAAAGTTATAATGTAATAAATTTAAATGTGAGAATATTTGGCGCTCTAGGTCACATGGTATTAGTTCTTGTGTAAAGAATAATAACGCAATAAATTTAAACGCGAGAAAAGTTAGCGCTGCGGGTTAAATGATATTAGTTCTTATGATATTAACAATAATGTGATTTATCCAACGCGGGATAAGTCAGCGCTCTGTGTTAGTCTTATGAGTTCTTATGGATTAATAATGATGTTTTCAATGTAAACGCGAGAACAGTCAGCGCTCTAAGTCATCTGGTATATGTTCTTGTGTTAAGAATGATAACGCAATTAATTTAAACGCGAGGAAAGTTAGCGCTGCGGGTTAAATGATATTAGTTCTTATGATATTAATAATAATGTGATTTATCCAACGCGGGATAAGTCAGCGCTCTGTGTTAGTCTTATGAGTTCTTATGGATTAACAATGTTGTTTTTAATGTAAACGCGAGAACAGTCAGTTTTCTGAGTTATCTGGTATTAGTTTTTATGTTATTAATGTTAATGTTATAAATTTAAACGCGAGAACAGTCAGCGCTTTGGATCACATGGTATTAGTTCTTGTGTTAAGAATAATAACCCAATACATTTAAACTCGAGGAAAGTTAGCTCTGCGGAACAACTGATATTAGTTCTTATAATATTCACAATAATGTGATTTATTTAATTGCGGGATCATTTAGCGCTTTTTGTTAGCTCGTATAAGTTCTTATGATATTAATAATAACCCTTTTTATGTAAACGCTAGAACAGTCAGCGCTCCGGGTTATCTGGTATTATTTCTTATGTTATGAATAATAATGTAATAAATTTAAACGCGAGAACAGTCAGCGCTCTGGGTTAACTGGTATTCGTTCTTATGTTAATTTTGATAATGTAATCATTTTAATCTTGAGAATAGTCAGCGCTCTGGGTTTACTGGTATTTATTCCTATGTTAACAATTATATTGTAATAAATTTAAACGTGATAATAGTCAGCGCTCTTGATTACATGGTATTAGTTCTTGTGTTATTAATGATACCGTAATACATTCAAACGCGAGGAAAGTTAGCGCTGCGGTTTCACTGATATTAGTTTTTATGATATTAACAATAACGCGATTTATTCAAATGCGAGATCAGTCAGCGCTTTGTGTCAACTGGTATTAGTTCTTATGATATAAATAATAACGTTTTTAATTTAAACTCGAGAACAGTCAGCGCTCTGAGTCACCTGGTAATTGTTCTTAAGTTATTAATGATAATGTAATAAATTTGAACGCAAGAACACTCAGCGCTCTGGGTTTTATGGTATTAGTTCTCATTTTATGAATACTAATGTAAGAAATTCAAACGCGAGAACAGTCATTCTCTGGGTTAACTGTTATTTGTTCTTATGTTAATAATGATAATGTAATAAATTTAATCGCGAGAATAGTCAGCGCTCTAAGTTATCTGGTATTAGTTCTTATGTTATGAATGATGATGTTATTAATTTAAATGCGAGAACTGTCAGTGCTTTGGGTCACATGGTATTAGTTCTTGTGTTTAGAATAATAACACAATGCATTTGAACGCGAGGAAAGTTAGCGCTGCGGGTTAACTGATATTAGTTCTTATGATATTAACAATAATGTGATCTATTCAAATGCGAGATCAGTCAGCGCTTTGTGTTATCTTGTATGGTTTCTTAGGATATGAATAATAACGTTTTTAATTTAAACCTGAGAACAGTCAGCGCTCTGAGTCACCTGGTAATAGTTCTTAAGTTATTAATGATGATGTAATAAATTTAAACCCGAGAACACTCAGCGCTTTTGGTTAAGTGGTATTAGTTCTTATGTTGTAAATAATACTGTTAAATTTAAACGCGAGAATATTTAGCGCTCCGGGATAACTGGTAATAGTTTTTATGATTTTACTACTATTATTATTAATTTCAACGTGGGATTAGTCAGCGCTCTGTGTTATATGGTACACGGAGAAAATTTTGGGCAGGTAACTGGCCTGCCAGTAGGAAAGCAGCGCTTCCTATACCTTTGGCCAGATTGCTGCCGACGACTGGGTGCGTAGCGAGCCCACAGCACACGGCAGAAGTCCCTTCGCTGTCTACGGGAAAGTGGCTATCCTGATTGTAGTTAAGGGTTCTACTCATTGCATAATTATGTTTACAACTCGCACAATGTTACATGTGTAAAATTTTTTAGTACGTCACTTGATCATGCTTGTATAAACAAATATTATAAAACGCAACAATTGTATGGAATAATTTGAATCATAGTTTAACATATTCTTACGAAAAAAATATTGAAATCATTCGTTTGAAAAACAGATATGAGATTTGAAAAACAGGTCTTTTTGACTCTGTCGACATATTATCAAAAATAGTACTATACTGGTTAAAAGCATTATCAATTAATTTTAATGAATTATTTGAGATGTTTTCATTTTTTAAGATATTAACTATATCATTTTTCAACGTTGGCAACAATATTTTACTGACGAAGTCGTTGAAATAATTTATAACTACCTGTACAATTTTTCGAGGTAAATTTGAATCTGAATACAGCATTAAAAAAAATGTGACAATGAAGTCAAACACGGTTTGAGCCGTCATCGTGTATAAATCTGAATTAGTCAGTAAAATATATATATATATGGACAACGTGAGCAGGAGGTGTGCAGGAATTCAGTCCTGGTGCCTATGCCCAGACGTGGACATAGGTACTCGGTCGGAACTCAGGAAATATACACCGGGCCGTTCCGGGCTGGGTTTTACCCGAGTGGTTTTCCCAGCCTACAGTACTCGTCCTGGGCGAATGTAGAGCAGTTATTGCTAGTCACCCCCCACCCCCTCCCATCCCTTTTCCTTTTCTCTTCCAAGTGCTGAGAGCCGGACGTATATAGCACTATAATATAAAAAGAAATATGTATATGTGTATATATGTATATATGTATGTATATACTTACGTATATATGTAAGCTTCAGTAATAAAAGTGGCATATACGTTTTATCTCTTTTTATATTTATTAATTAAGATTAATTAACGCAATAATTATTATTTATACAAAACGGAAATATCTTTTTTTTTTATTACCATGCGAAAATCTTTAATAAAGTACACATGGAGAAAATTATTAAATAATCCATGTTCGTAAATCTAATAATACGTGGATTGTACAAGTGCCAACAACTTTTGCGTAAATATCACAGTTATTTCGTTTGAAACTTTGATTAGCTGTAATAAATCTACAGATTTTAATTACTTTCTGATAATGCTTATCAACTTATCCACTACGGGATAAGTTTTAATAGGTGTGATACCGTAAATTACAGTTTGGATTATTATTTAAACGTAGTCGCATGCATAAGGCCATCTGTTAAGAGCCGACAAACATTTGTAGCATGCTTCTACTCCTTCTGAAGGAGTAGAGTAGAGATATTTTTTTCCGTCAAGTACAACTATGACATCTTGAATATCGTCTAGAGACCCACCAAGGATTACATAAGGATAATTAGGTTGATTGTGCTCTTGCAACCATTTTTCATGATCTTTTTTTGTGTTTTCAATATTATTTTTATCCTGATAAACAGAAAATATTATTCTTACTTACTTTTGATTAGCTAGTAACTTATCATTTTCATTAAATTATTTAATTTATCATTACCTCAACGTGCAAAATAAAATATTTTGATATAACGTCTTTTGAAATAGGGATTGACTTGGCATCCGCTAATTTGAAATATTTTCTTATGGTAACACATAGAGGTAAAAGTAATAATCAAAAAACAGAATCATGTTCCCCTGTTTCTGAAATATGTGGGGGAAAATTTATTTTTAATATTCTAAAATTTATGTCAGCAACTTATCACGATGTATCTTTTATTGGTATATTTTTATTCAGTTTATTTTTGTAATATCGAAACTTTTTATTTTTAACTAAAAGAACGATCGTACTTTGTGCCAGTGCATGATGACACAATTTATTATTATTGTAATTGTTTCAATGTAAGTAAATAGAGATACTTACCAACAAGTGTTTTATGGATTTTTAAGAACTCCTTTACTTCCTTGATGCCAGTTTTTATCAGTAGGAGATTAGTTTTGTTGCAATAGGTGGCCAATTTTGTTCAAATTTTGATGGCTGATTCAGCAAATCATCATAAATCAAGTGAGCACAATCGTTTTCAAGCTTAAATAAAAACTATATGTTTTTACTGAAATTTCATAAAATTTTACGAAAAATCGTAAGCGTATGACATACGAGAGTAATCCCAAGTGGTGGTTTCAAGCATGTAAAGTTTTGGAAGTAATAAGTCAGACTGAGCAAAGAGTTACTTCCAGTGTTACTTTTCAAATAATTTTGTCTCAGTTCGAATGACTCTGTCCAGTCAGCAAGAATAGCAGTAACTGAGTATTCTCGACTTTCTGTCAATCGTGGATACTTTCAAAAAACTATGAATAAAGTATAAATTTTGATTAAAAATTATTTTGTAGTCGGAGACGGTTTATTATTGTAATGCACCTGGATTCGAGAGGTGTGAGGAAGAACTTTTAATTCCTACACAATCGTTTGGTACTTCAAAACCCGCCTTTCTCCATTCATTCCTTACAAATTTATAATGTGAATATAAAATACCCGCAGCTCCAACGCTAACATTGGTATGATTGTCAACGTGGTATGGAATGAAGAAATAACCAATCTCTTCTATAGGGAATATATCTATGATCTCCTTACTTATTTTTAAAAACTCTTCTGCGGTAATCTTGAAAAATCAATGAAATCAATACATGGAGGTTAATAATATGTTTCAGACTAAAATTCACTGTTAACTATGTATTATTTAAGTACTGTTTATCTCAATATTTTTTTAATCATAAATTTAAAATAGTTCAAAAACGTTTTTTAAAAAGTTCAACAAATAACTGTGTATTTTTACTTCACAAACGCATGTGATTTTGGTAGCAGTGCAGAATTAATTTCGTATCCAAACTATAATATGTACTATTTTTTTTGGTCAGTATTCTCATCACAGCATCAGTAGCACTGAATATAATTAATAGAAAGGTTACTATAGGACTCACTTGTAATTATTACTTTTAAAACGATCTAGTATAAATTATGTCTTTAAGCCTCCAGTAATCAAGAACTTTGGTACTCTTATATAAACCCAATATTATTTTTCCAGCTAGTGATTCATTAAGCAGACCAAAAAGCTCGTTATTTTCACTATAAAAAACATCTAGAAATAAAAAAGATCTTTGTCAGGGAAAAATGAATAATCTGAACCATTAGAATTACTGAAGTCAAGCAAAAAATAGGTTGAAAGGACAGAAATTTAACCAGTGACATCTTGTACCAATAATTAATTTTCAAAAACTGCATTAAAAACTGTAGTCGAAAAAGTAGACAGCCCAACTGATGTGATACAGTCAGCAGTTTTCAGACCATTGTTTGTAATCTAAATCTATACAGTCAGCAGAAGAAAATCCCTCCAGATTGAACTTATTTATTGAGTGTCTAATCTTAATTATTGATGCATGATGTTAGTTTTAAAGTATTGCTTACTTTACTCTTACAATTCATATTGTCAATCAAAACACATAAATAACTTTCTTAGAACCCTGGGTAAAGTAATAATTCTTTGGATAAACAAATTATTTTCATTTGACTAAAGACATGTAAAATGTGAAATTGTTTTGACCTAATTTACTGAAAATCTGTTTGTAAAACATTTCACACATATTTAACTAAAATATTTATAAACAATAGACTATATTTGTAAACAATGGACCATCAAATTTCATAAAGATAGTTTTTAAATGGAAGGTGATTATTTAACATAATAGAGGTACTTGTTAACCACATAAAATCTAATACCTTCAACGACTGAATCAACCATTCTTTCTTCTGTGTTATGATTATCAATAAAATCATCTTCTGCACTGCTATTTATACTACAATCTTCATCCCTTAAATTTTTATCTACTAAGATTTCTGGAGTACTCACTTGCGTTGCTGTTAAACACTGATTTCATAATATGCCTTTCTCATAGCTGGCTATAAAACTAAGAGTGACTGTTGGATGACCTTTTAGAATTTCTATTAACATTGAATCATTCAGTGTGAAAAAAATCTTATCATCTATTTCGGCATCTGTAAAAGTGTGAGGAAAAAATAATTTAAGGTTATTTGGGATACTCGGGAAGTATTCTACGACAGAATTTAAGAAAAAAATATACATGGCACTTACCAAGAAAAAGATTCCGTAAACAACCAAAGCCATATTTTTCAAAAAAAGGATCCATTATTATTTTTAAACATTTAAAAAAAAGGATTGCGTTACGAAATATTAACTGACTGTTTTATTACGAAAACATCACTCTACATCTACAGTGCTGTAGTAAAGTATATGTGAACATACGTATACATATATACGTATAAGTTTTGATTAGTGCCGTCGGACAAGGCAGAATTTCGA
>JAPYYV010004868.1:0-29030 GCA_030522625.1 Copidosoma aretas
TATATATGTGTGTGTGTGTGTGTGTGTGTGTGTGTGTGTGTGTGTGTGTGTGTGTGTGTGTGTGTGTGTGTGTGTGTGCAAGCTACTCACAAACACAGCAGCGCGGCAATGTTAATCGCTTGTGCAGAAGAATTGTGCCGGAGAGGCTCGGCGAGGTCTATTTTCCACCTTGGCTCCACATACTATTTGCATAGTACATTCAACTGGCGCTCTACAATTATCTGATTTTCATCCAGTGGTAGTCGGACGTCCTGTACGGTGTACCTAACTACACCGCAGTCGAGCAGGGAGCACCAGATGATCGCCGGACTATGTGCAATCCGTCACTGGTACCTTATATATGCGCCTCTGTTTGCTTAATCATGTATTTGTTATACCAACATGTCAACGTTAAACTCACCTTTTAAGTCTCACTAGTTCTGCAAAAAGTGTCAAGTTGAGAATACGGAGCCATCGAGTACCTGAGTTAAAAGTAGTACTTTCTTAGGTTTTATAGCAGCTTCGAGTGTCTGGTCGAGTTTATTCTATGGTATTTCGCGGGCGTGCCGATGCGACAGACTGTTTTCTTGCCACGACTCCACAAAAGTCGATGTACTGCATACACAGATTATCGCATGCAGGGCGATGTCCAATAGACTCATTAGTACTTTCGGCACGCACAAGACATGCCCCTTTCATATGCCATTACACGAATCCCTAATGCCACTTTTGATCGCAGGTTGTGTTATTGTACGTTAGGCCGTGTGGGCCGAACCCATATGTACGACTTTCAATTATAGGGTTGCCGTACGTTGTGGCCTCTCCGGATTCATCCGAGTGTTGTCTGTATGGGGTTTTTGTAAGTATACACTTTGGATTCGATAATCTTCTGTTACATTGTACCAAGGTAAATTATTCACTACTAACGTAGTATGTACAACAGTAGACGAAAAAACTTTTATTTAGGGGGCTGTCGTGATATTTCGTTGTCATTGAAAATTCCTCTAAAAAATTTATTACACTCATTTTATCAGTACCCATAAAACGTCAAAATTTTTAGAGGGCCTAGCTTCATACTTTTTGATGAACCAAATCGCAAAGATTGACGGTTTTACACAGGCTCTTATGTGGAGGCCGTTGCCAACTGGTTCGCAAAGACACATTTTTTCTTCTAACTCGGGTAATTATCTTCAGAATTTAACAAAAAATGAATATAATAAAGGTTACCCTTATTAATACAATAATATCAAATTTCAGGAAGCCTAGCACCGTTTTAACGATTCATCGACTGAAAGTTACTGCATAATGATATTTATGACACGCCGCGCGCCGTGCTCTAAGTGCGATTTTAGGACACGCTGTGCAAAAAGAGGCGTGTCGAGATCGAACTTATAACACGTTGTGTCATAAAGTATTGTTCGGCACAAGTGTTATAAACTGATTTTCTCCTCGTGTGAACTTGTGACCCTCGCTTCGCTCGGGCGCAAACGTCCACACGAGAAGAAAACTAGTTTATAACACTAGTATCGAAAAGTACTATTGTATATCTATATAGTGGTGCAGGTCTCAACAAAAATTCCATGTTATCCAAAAGTTTTCGCAATCGTAATATTTTTTTCTATTATTTTTTATGTGTATACATCAAACTTAATATTCATTTGCGTGTTTTGTATAAGAATTTTTATATTGAGAAGGTGTAAACCAAAAACTAATTTTTGATGTTAACTGTTCTACGACAACCCTCTTAATACAAGAAAGGTTTTGGCTCTGATTAAAACATAATAGAATTCAAAATGTTATTATTGTCTCAATTTTTATGCACTTAATCCGAGCAAGGAAGCTCTTTTGACCGTTATCATAAATACAATGGTTTCTTCTTTTCTTCGGATTTGATGTATGCAAATTTCGCTCATACGCGGCTACCTGATTGTGGCTACCCCTCATTATACGTACGTATTCTTATTGCTATATATGCAATTAAAATTCCCTAGTACGATTTTATAACATTTATTTAGTTTATGATTCTAACTGCTGACAAGTTTAAGTTGAAATACATTGTCGTTTACGAAGTTCGTACAAAGTTATGATTTGTTTAGTATGTTCAGTGGCTCTAAATGAAAGAAAAACATTATACATAATCTGGAATTTGAAAAATGATAAACATAAGTGTAAAGTAAAATACCCTTGAACATAAAACAATATAGTTCAAAATGTAATAAAAAAATTAGATGTATGTGAATCAGAAATATGTGGCGTGCAGAATAACAATAGTGACATACTCCAATGTTAATAAGGATTAGGTGTACATGCTTTATGCTTATTATACGGAATGATGACACAGTGAGAAATTGAGACATAAGCTTGACCAGGGTTGGGTATGTATTTGGTATTTAAATACTTAAATATCCAATTTCAAATACTTTAAAGAATTGACAAAGTATTTAGATACTGTATTAGTAAATACAGAAGTACAGTATCGAATAACCTGTACTAGTAAATCAGTATTTGAATTCAGCATTCATAAGTGCGTGATTTAAAATACAATAGTTCAATACACATCACATACATACCTTTGTTTCAACTATTTTTCAACATAAGCAGTCAAGAAATACCTCTTATAGGTTTCTCCTGCATTATGCGGCCTATCCACTGTAAAACATACTTGCTGGACTGATAATTAGTCGTGTGCTACGTAAAATTTTGTGTATTGCATTGCAATAACCTAGACAAGTATAGTAAAAAAAATTTGATTCTTTCAAATAAGTTTTTTTTAAATCAAATAACCGATTTATAAAAATATGTTCAAATATATGTATTTGATTTAAATAACTATATTTGTTTGAATCAAATAAACTTTATTTGTATGAAACATATATATATATATATATATATATATGTATTCATATTTAAAACGCAGGTGTTTTAAATTCGAAAATAATTATTAAGTCTTAACAAATACTTCTTTCAGTTCAACGAATATTTGCTTAATCTAAACCCAAACGAAAGCTAAGTCGATAAATATTTATTAAGTCTAGAAAACTGTGTAACCAATTTCAATGAATATTTGATAATTTTGCATAAATATATATTAAATAGACAACCAGAATTACCAGATTCAAAGAAATACATTTACGTGTATCGAATAATATTATGTTTCATCAAAATAACTATGTATTTAAATCTAGATGAATTTCGTATGAAAATCAGCAATATCTAATAAAAATTTCATTCAGTAAAAAAAATGCTTAGTCGCTCGAAAATAAATATGAAAAGCAATCAAATTTACTAGTAAATTTTAAAGGAAATTGTTTATCTGAAACTGCATGATATTTATTTGATATTATTCTACATCAGTACGTATAATAATTAATGATGGATCATTTGTGTGGTTATTAGAACCATTATTGCCCTATCAACTAATTAGTATAAGTATATTGTATATATGTATGCATATGGGGTGAGTAAATCATAAATTAGTTAACTATTTAGATAATTTATGTATATGTATATTAAGATATTAATATTAAAGAGCTGAAAAAATGTTGAAAAATCCGAAGTGTATTGGGATCGAACTCAGAACGCTGACCCGTGGATCGCTGAACAAGAACCTGTTATGCTCAGAAAATAAAAAAAACCTATATAATAGCTGTAAGATGTTGAAGTAGAGTATTCTATCAATCCAAATAAACCAAATATTTGATAAGAGAATGATTTATTTGTATACCTACATTGTAAGTTCTATCTGATTAATTATGTAGTTATCAAACAAATAATACACGTTTTATTTTAATTATTATGTACATCCTATAATTATACGGAAAGGTAATTTAGAAGTCTTCATTATTATTTTTTTAATATTGCTAAGAATAAACAAACAATTGTCTTATGAAAATTTATGATTCTATTCGTTTTAATAAGTTAAGAATCAATAAAAGATTACTTTTAAGTGAACAAACGACATATATTTTTTCAATTAACTAACATAGCCAAAATTTTGCAGACTTGTAAAATGCATATTCCTTTACCTATTCCAATTTCGTTAATTTCACAGGAACTTCCATAAATTTGTAGAGCCTCCTTTAATTATGATAAATATTTAATAAAATATGGTATATATTACTTGGATTCGAAAAATGCTATTCCTTTTTCAAAAAACATAATTTCTTCAAGCCAGATAATTCATTTTTTGAGTGCATTCTCATGAATGATTTATTCGTTGCGAATCCATCATTTATTTCTTGAGATTCAAATTGATTGTTCATTTTTGTACAATCTGTTTCACTGAAATCAAAAAAATAATTCTACAAAATATTGTTTGTTTAATAAAATTAATATTTCATGAATTCTAATACGTATTTATCATCCCACAGATATATAACCTTTAATTTACGAAATATTTATATGATTTAAATAACTGTTATTTCTCTTTAAAGAACATGATTCAAACGAATAGAATAAGTCATTTGTTTAAACGCATTTTTTTAAATGATTTATTTGCTGCGAATACATCAAATATTCTTACGGATTCCAATAAATCATTCATTTGTGTACAATGTGCTACTTTTAAATTGAATGAATGATTTTACAAAATATTTTTAGGTCAATGAAATAAATATTTCTTGAGTTCTTATAAATATTTATTATCCCACCGATCCATAGAATTTAATTTACGAAATATTTAAGTAATTTAAATAACTTTTAGTCCTCTTTCATTTAAATCAAATAAATCGTTTATTTGAACGTATTAGTATAAATCATTTACTTGCTTCAAATGAATAATGCATTTCTTCTAATGTAATAAATATTTAGTAATGTCAAGTAAATATTTATTTATACTTTAACATCTGAGCTACTCAATAAATATACTCACTGTTTCGAACAAACATTTTATTGAATTAAGTAACGGTTTATTTCATTTAAATAGGTAAAATTCAAATCATTGCCCTTACTTAAACTAACTAAATTTTGGTTCAGTGGATACTTAAGGATGCAGTATTTCTAAATACAGTATACATATTTAAATATCTTACTTGTTATTCATATATTTAAATGCGTATCTTGACCACCCCTGAACTTGACACAATAATTATGACTTGATCTTTATGTTTTCTGTATGATTGTACTTCAGCTCTACATGAAAAGTAGATCTTTATAAAAATTATCTAAGGCTTAGAAGACAACCCTAAAATTTCTTTATTTTTAAGTTTAAAAAAAATATTGGCTTTCGAATGGTATAATTTTATATTTTTTTGAAGTTCACCCTTCATTTTTTATAAAATGCAGATGTTAGGGGGCATTCACAAATCGTGCGAGGCATTAAGGGTGGGGGGTCGGGCAAAATTTCACAAAATCTCATGTAAGGGAGAAGGGGGGGGAGTTACATATCTCACGAAATTTTTTTTTTGACAATACTCAGGTGAAGTGCTGAAAGAAATCGAGTTTAAAGAAGCTGACAATTTTACGGGAGATAATATAGATATTTTATGCCCAATTATTAATTAAGAAGAGACTTACCATTCTTTACGGATTGATTTACAATAAGCGTTTGCAGCAGCTTATGTAGTTGCATGTTTTTTAAAATAGAAAAACAATGTGTTTTTTCATAAAAAATATTTTTTAAATAGAGTCGAATTGTTGTTGTTGTATTTGTTATATTTTTAATTTTATTATATAGATAATAATTATATTTTGTATAAAAATAACTATTATCTCCTTAAAGGACTGTATCTCACGTTAATTAAACATAATTTATTTAATTTAGAACAGTAAAGACTTTCTCTTGATAACATGAAAAATTTATGCCTGTAGCGTAAAAACAGTATTCCCAAAATTTCACTTAAGATTTGGGGGGGGGGGGGCCTCGCCATACCGTAGCATATCTTATCAGGGGGAGGGAGGGGGTCAAAAATAAGCCAAAAACGCCTCAAGCAATTTGTAAATGTCCCCTTACTATGCATGATTTTTGGGTACGTGGCGTTTTACCGAATCAGTAGCCCTGCTTATAACAAAGTCAACTGTATCAATAAGTAAATATACAAAATTTAGAGTAATTTAGATAACATATTGTCTTAATTTTTTTAATCACTTAATGGATTACTTTTGATTGAAAACTATAGTATATTTCTATAAAGCATTAAACATACTGTTTAAATTTGTAACTTAAAACTGTGTCAATGATCTTAAAAAATCTATTTAGCCTGGAATGCGTTGGTGGCTAAGGCTGGCGCTGACAGATGACATTCACGAGATTGTAAGTTTGTACTGCTGCACGAGCGATATATTTCAAATTTTATTGATACAAATCGCCTTCTGTATCTTCTGATTTAGCTGCAGCTTGCAAAGGAACAAACTGATCCTCGAATACAGATTGTTTTCTTTTTTCTTCTGAGTTTTATTAATGTGATTCGATTAGCAGTATCATTTTGAAAAGTTTCAAGGTTACATACTCCTGCGGTAAATCAATAACCCCTAAGCTAATTGTCAATCTCAGCATTTAGGTTGTCACAAAGAGCACAATGCCAATCGGTTAACTAGAAGATTTAAGTGATGGTTTCAGGCGTACTTTTGCTGTGACATGCAAGACTTGTGGGAAGAAAACGAGGTGCTACATTTCGCGCTTATCGAGCGATTCACTTAAACCTAACTTATTGCTAATAACAGCGTAGTCATAGTCGTCGTTCAGGTAAATAATCGACCCGACGAAGTGGACAATCTATCCGCATTTGGCCAGCCTGGACACAGAAGACTACAAAAATTGAGTGATAACATATAGAAGCACGAGGCACGCGTTTTCCACACGATCGCTCATTATTATCTTATCTTTGGGCCGTCTTTGAGACGAAACGAGACGGAAAAGTACAGGGGGACAAATAGCTGCTTACGTTGTCAACGTCGCTGTCGTCGTATGGTTACTCGCTCTCACAAAAAGTCGTCAATTTGTATAATATATCTTCGCATGCGTGAGCCAGCTGGCCCTGTTACTTTGTACCCACAGTATGAAACATGCCGCACATACAATACAGACTACAGGCCTTGCTGTCCGCGGAGTAAAAAAGCAAGCGTATCGCCTTCAGGCGGGAGAACGTTCAGTGCATACAGCAAATAAAAGACTATCGGCTGCTCCGCTGCCGCAGTAATCAGTATAGCTGTACAACACATATGGCCAATCCACCAAACTTTTAACCTTCGTGATCCAGGGATTGAGCTTGAAAATTTCGTATTTAATTTCATTAATAAGTCAAATAAATTTATTTACTATTATTCACCTAAAGAACAATGTGTGTGCACAGATTCAAGGCAATAAATTACTTTTGCTTTTCTATAAGTGATTTAAGATGAAAAAACACGAAATAAGCGATTGAAGCTCAAGAAAAATATCGTGTTCTTAACAAATTCATTTGTGCGGCCCATACTATATTGGCATAATAATACCCACTTTTACTCGTTTGAACCTTTCTACAATAAATATCGAAGGCTAAATAGTGTGCTCTCAATGAGAAAAAAATTATACGTATTTTAGTGAGTGAAGTCAACTTTTGAAAAAAATCATTTCAGTCTCTTTTTATGGACTTTTAAGACGCGGCCCTTCAATGACGAGAAATTTTTTTGTCTTATCTTCAAATACTTGGAAAAACTAAAATTTGAAGCCGTGTCTCGATGATGTGCCTTAAATTAATAAAGAATACGAACACTTTGAAGTGGTAATGAAAAAAAGAAACTAGTTTTAAAATAACACATTTTTGGATGGCACATCGAAGATTTTACGCAAAAAAGATTAATATAAGTTGTTTCCACTGTGTTTTATCATTTCTAATTGGAATATAAATGGGCTATCATTATATTTATGTTAAAAAAAATTTTAACTTGTTAAGAAAACTCGTATTTACTCTTCTTTAATTTATAGACCTCGCCGCACTGTGTGACCAAGCTCATTTTTTTGTTTTAAACATATAATTCGAGAAAAAAATAACTGAGTGTAATAATTCAAAATATCACTTGCCGCTGAAGTAGAATGTAGATATAGTAGTGTAGATTATAAAGTATCAAGTAGTGTAGATTTAGAAAAAATGGTCAAAAGCAGGAAAAAAAATTTCAGTAGTTGAAAAAAACAAAAAAATAAATTTCCTCACTATTTTTCTATAATAATGTATCTCTCCATAAACTACAATCAAACTAGGATTCTACTTTATCGACATGGTATTTATAGACATCAGGCTGTTGATTTCTGTAAACATTCGGTCAGAGAATCGGGTGCTTCTGTTACGTTACATGCTAAAATTATTTGGACTATTTTTTTGAAATTGAAAAAGGTAAGTATTTACAAACACTTATTTAAAACAAAATGAGTAGTTCACAACTTTATGTTTATATGATGAACGAAGTAGAATGGAACCTGAAACGCAGCCAACGACAAATAAGGCACAAAAAGTCAGAGAAAAGAAGAAAATTGCTGCCGAAAAACGTGAGAAACAAATCTTGAAAAAACGTGAAGCCTGTGAGAAACCAATGAACAAAATTAACGATCATAATATTCCGGCGAAACGTAGAAGATCAAACTCTCCTGATGCCACAAGTGTAAAATGATGTTCTAATAGGTTAGGTTATTCATAAATAAAGTTCTACGATTATGTCACGAAAAGAAATAAAAGAACAAACAAAAATAATTCTTCTGATAAGGTAAATCCTTCTGATGGGTCTCAATTGAGTCCAACCAATTATTCGAATACATCTGTGCAATAATCTTTTGTTAACGATACACCTGAATTGACTTAAGAAAATGTAAATACAAAAGTACAGTCAAACGATTCTAATATGAGTAAAAGAATTTTACGTTTGGAAACGACAATAAGAAACTGCAAATAAAGAGAGCTGGCTTTGCGACGTCAAGTAAAAAAATTGGGAAAAATGAACATGAAACATCGAAAATCGATAAAAATTTGGAAATAAAAATATTACAGAGCAAAGAATGTGAACAAAACGGAAATTGAAAAAAAAATCGATAAAATAATCAAACAGGGTAAGCCAGCTATGAAGAAGAAATCACTTTACGGAGAAGTACTTGAAAGTCAGCTTTTAAAAAATGAAGAATAAATATGGTCTGAAAGAGAAAAATCACTTTTTGCTGAAACCATCGCTAGAAAAATTATGAAACGATATCGTGGCATAAAAAAAATTTCTGGCCTTGTAAGCTCCTACTTACAATACAAGTTGCGTCAACATCATACAATTTTATTAGGAGTAAAAGTAAGAAAATTAACATTCATTCGGAAGCCCAAAATATAGTGAACAATTTTTTAGAAAAGCATGAAAATTCGGCGCCTGGACCAAGTAAAAAAGATTTTGTTATTAAAAATAAAGTAGAGGTACGTAAGAGATATTCACTCGACACATTAGATAATTTGTATTTGAAACTTAAATCTGAAGAGTCGTTTAAAATTTTACGTTCTTTATTTAACATACTATGTCCTCAGTGGATCGTCAGACGTAATGTGACAGAGAGAGATACATGTTTATGTAAAATTCATGCAAACATTGATTTAATGTTACAAATATTAGTAAAATTAGACGTACTGTCGACGGCTAGTACAAAATCTTTTACTGATTTAGTAACATGTGACTCAATGTCTCAAGCATGTATGTATCGTGAATGCGAAGCTTGTCGTGATAAGTGCGTTAATTTATCAAAAGATTCTCAGCCCACATTCTATTATCAGGTAGAGTAGTAATTTCGTTGATCGATTGGGTACCAAAGATAAAATTTATTACGTCAGGATCACGTCAAAACAGAAGGTAGAGTGCAACACGAATGATTTGATCAAATAGTTAAACTCTCGTACACCAGATTACTTTAAACACGTGTACAATACTAAACATCAGTATAAATTTATGGAGACTTTACAAAAAGACTTGGATTTTGACGAAGTTAAATTGGTGATAGACTTTAGCGGAGAATTATCATTGTAAATATTTAGAAGAAATACAGAGTGTACACTTTGGAGCTTCCAAAAAACAAATTTCTCTGAATACGGGAGCCTTTTTTTATAAAGATCCCAAAACGTTTAAGGTTGAATGAAACTTTTTTTGTTCAGTATCAGAGAATTTGAGACACGATTCTTGTGCTGTATGAGCTCATCTACAGCCTGTAACTAGTTGTATAAAACAATAAGTTCCTAGCTGGAAGAAACCTCACATTCAAAGTGATGGTCCATCAACCCAATATAAAAACAAAAAAATTTTTATTTATTCACTGAACATTGCAAAACTTTTAAAATCAATCAAGCATCCTGGAATTTCACGACAGCAGGTCATGGAAAGAGTTGTGCTGATGGGTACAGTCAAATTACTTTGTGATAGAGTAATTTCTTTTAGACGTGATATTTTAACAGCCAGTAATATGATTAAAGTCGTTCAAGAAAGTGACTCAAAAGTATAAATGTTTTATTTCTGAAAATGACATGGAGAATATTGATGAATGATTGGAAAATACTAAATTGCAAGTGGCACCAAATACAATGAAAATTCACGAAGTAATATGGACAGAACAAAATGAAGATGTGTTATTTTTAAATTATTCATCATGTTTAGAATGTGTTAAGAGTCTACCATGTTAACATTAAAATTTAAAACCTCATTCTGTTATAATGACAAGTCAAAAAAAAAAAAAAATAAGAGCACAGTTAAAGCTAGTAAAGTCGTCAAAACCCGCACGTTACGATCAAAAAAGTGTAATTTAGATAAATAAATGTAAGTGTACATAAAACTATATTTTTGTTATTTATTATAACATTTAAAATTTAGACATATTAAGTACATTCAAGATTTACAGTGTCTATTTATTATTATTACTCTAAAAGGGATGAAAATTTTTAAATTGGTCATATTTGTCAATCAATTACAAATTTTGTACAAGTCATTAGTTTAATAATAATTTATCAATATTCAAGGTATTTTTTATTTATTTATTCATTTAATCATATGTTTTTCATAGTTTTAACAAATTAAAGTGAAAAATAAACATACAAATGCAAGGGGGAACAAATTTAAATCAATAAAAAAAAACATTTTCAAAAAGGTAATAAACATTATTTTTTTGAATTTCGAACGAAGGAAAAAGATTATTGTTCTGGAATACAACTTCTAACTTATTGTAAACCCTAATTAATATTATTAAATATCAGCAAAAAAAAAATAATGCTAAACAGCGAGACAATTTTTTCATTCTAAGCGTATGGGAGCTATGTATTATTAGGTCCTTTATTTGAATGGCCCAGAGGTAAAACTAAGAACGCCAACAATTTTTTACTAATAAAAGGTATAAAAATACGTATACAAAGTCCCAATAGTTAGCCTTGAAAAAAAAAATTGGAAAAAAAAAATCTCGAAATCAAAAGTTTGGTGGACTTGCCCATATAACCACGTATACATAGATACTTAGATACGGACATATATTTAAACGCATATACTTAGACATGTAAATACATGCGTACATACAGGCATATATACGTAAATAAGTACATCGTATGAACATATAAACATGAATACATACTGACATGAAGTCTTACATCTTACTAGCATACATAGATCAAATCATGCAAACATACGTACATACAGACTTACGTACAAACATATAGACACTTATACATACGTACATTCATACATACATACGTACAATAGTACATACAAACATACATAAAAACATACATGCATGCTAGGATGTCCCAACCTTTTATTTACTTCTGCTACCTGAAAAATCCAAAGTTTTAATATTTAATAAATTTAGAAAAAAAATCATAGAAAGAAAAAATTATTTAGCTGTCCTGTCAGGCTGCTGAAGTCTTTACGTGCTATTTAAACAAAAAAATTGTGATTTTCAGTTTTTTTTGTTTTTTTTTTCTCTGTAGCCTAATCATTAACATGACGAATTTCGTGTTGTACGTTGCTTCTACAGCATCTCTTTATAAGTTTAAATGGTAACGAGGACCTTCTGTCAGCCAATATAACACCACTATAGCTCTAATATCGTCTTGTGTATCAAAATATGGCAACATTTGGCTTTAAAAGTATTTGGCTTACAGGCAACATACATTCATAAATTGACGAAATTTTTGTTATTGCTGATTTTTTATTATCTCTCCATGATACTTAACTGTATAAAGAACTTTTAGCTGCACTTAATTTTAGTGATGGGCCCTGAACTCGATTAATTCATGAAGAATCACGTTGCTCGCTTTTTTTCTGATTCTTTACTTTCAGACTAGCTAAATCATAAAGGTGCTAAATTTTTCTGTTATTTAAAAAAATTCTTGTCAGCGGTAATGAAACAACAATAAATTATACTATAAGTTTAGTTATAATTTTGTAGAGAAAACATGTTTAATAATTTGAAATGTGATTGTCGGATACTTATTTCTATTTACTATCTTACTATTCAAAGCATTATTATATTCAAAAACTTAAATAGATACAATATTTACAGTAAATAATTGGCAATACAAAATTTCAATAAGAATGATTTAAGTTAGGCAATAATTGAACAGACTGATTTTGGAGTTTTTGAATCTTTTAATTACACTGGATTTGTGACCCTCAGAGAATTGTTTTTTGTACTTACTAATAATCCGTAACAAATTTTTTTTTTTTGTTACTTATTATGTGTCAAAAAATAAACGTACTCTTGGGTTAACTTTATGGCTTGTTTAGCTACATCGTTAAGAACAAAAGACTGTAGTAAACAACGAACACCAGCAATGTAGTTTTCCTTTACAGACGAGTCACTATCGTTTGATGATGAAAAATATGCTATTAATCTAAACCATTTAAACATATTCAAAGATTTTTTATCAATGAAATATTCCACTACATTATCTTTCAATCTTTACAAGTCTTCAATATTATTTATATAACACTTTTTGGGTGCTTCCGATTAATTTTCATTCGTATCGTTATCAGTATCGGTATTATTACTATTGCTTAGATTAGTTATAGCCTTCAACATTTTGCTTGCTCGTAGAGGAAGCTTTATTATGTACGAAAAATCATATGTCGAGAAAGCATATTATAAACACGTTTTATGAAGTTTAGAATCTAAGTACACTTTTTGTACAATATGTCCGTCTGTGTGTGTATGTTTGTGTGTGTGTTTGTGTGTGTACATATGTGTATATGTGTATGCGTGTATATATGTGTGTGGAATGTATATAATCAGTCATATCTTAGGATTTTTGTCAAGGATTTTTATCGTTGTTTTATGATATTTTGCGATGGATATTTTGTAAGTTTACCATGTTTTTCGATACCTGTCATTGCTAAAAGATAAGATTTAAATTTTATAATTTTGTTATTTTCGTTTTGATTTTATCAATTGCGGAAAATAGTTTTTTTTTAACACAGAGAATTTTTTTTGCTATAAAACGTTGTTTCAGAATATCTTGTGGTAGAAAATCTTTCATATCATAAAATTTCCAAACGATTTGCATTTCATTTTAATCAAAATTAGAAAATCGTTTTTGTTCATGGATAGATTTTTCTATCAGTAAACGTTGTTTTAGAATACTTTGTGGTAGAAGACCTTAAAGATCATAAAACATCCTAAATAATAACGTTTTTTATTATAAAAAAAAAAGAAAATTGATAAGAGTGTGCGTAAAAAAGAAGTGGGACATGTGAATGAAGAAGCTTGATGGCAATGTATAAGCATCGGTTTCTGGCACCACCAATGGTTTCAATTTTTACAGAGCTACTTAGAAAGATTTACATCGACATCCATGTCGTTGTACAAATCTATAACAAGTATTAAATCATTCAAAGGAGCGTTAATCGGCAGTGGGACTAAGTACTAGAGTTTTATACATACAAAATCTATGGACAGTGATATAGCGAAAAGTCCACGTTTATCCATTTTCGAAAGATAAAGGATTTCAATAAATACATTGCTTCTGACATAAAACGCGGTTGATGATAAGAACCGGGCTTAAAAAATTAGGAAGTTGGTTGTTCCCAAGAAATATTTAAAATATCATTAAAAGTTTTTTGAAGTTATCCCTAGGTAATTCAGTGAGTTAGAATTTTTTAGTATGATTACTTCTTAATTTTCAGAATCAGTAGGATCAAATTTTTAGCAACACTAATTTCGTTTATTTCATTTTAGACCAAACGGCTCACAGTGTGTCTTTTTGGGTTTTTTTTTTAAACAATTCATAGCTCTTGACTGGAAAGTGATGTCGGGATGATTTTTTTTGGAAAATGCAGGTAATGAGTTGCTTAATATAGAAAAACAATAGCTGGAATCGGTGCTCTTCGTGCCAGGCCTTAAAATTATAATAACCTCAAAATTTTTGCATATTTGGTACTAAGTGAAGATATGCGATTTAAAAATTTTTTGGATGAAGCAGCATTAACTATATGAATAGTATTTATTAGTCTCAGCCTAAAGAAGCCTTTTCAAACTTGTTTAATGCGACATCGGCTGACATAACCTAAAAATAACAAAAAACGAGCAGTTCCTGGTACCCAAGCATTTTAACAGTTGTATTGGCTAAGATATTATTAACTATTCAATTATTATCAATCAGATTTCCTCTACAACATATATATTGACCAACTGTGTGTAAAAACTTTCTTACATAAGCTCAAAAAAATTAAAAATTTGCTGTTTTTTGGTGATTTAGCTTATTTAAAGCATTTATTGCCACAGCAGCTCCCGTTCTGAAAATGTTTACTATTAGTTAACGTTTGTACCAACCTCTTTAGCCTTTTTTGAATCATAAACATGTAACATAACCTTAAAATATGATAAAACAAAATAATAAGCGTGAGTGGAGCTACTTAACAATAGTATTAGCTACTATAATATTAACTATTTAATTGTAATGAATGAGTTTACATGTGCAACAGTCCTATAAACAACTTTGAGTTCAAATTTGCTGACATGACCTTTGAATATTAAGTCAATTGCTATTTATTCTGCCTTATTTAATATGCTTAAGGGTAATATTTGTTGGTTGTATAACAATATTGATTTTTTTTTAGCATTTAAATGTACTTAACCTTTAATAAGGTTAAAATTGCATTTTTAATCTACACTCTCGATTGATATTTTAAATATCAAATGTCACAATACTATGACTTTCTTAAAAAAATAATTTTTTATCCGAACTCACCTTTTGAATGTCCCTTACATCAAAGCTATTTAAATTTTCCATGTATAAAATACAAGTTATTTTATGAGAATACCAATGTTTTTTTAACAAAAAATCATGGTTTATTCGGTGTTGTAAACATGTACACTAATTAAACTTTATATATTTTTTCATTTTGTCTGTACACATGTGTTTTATATTTTCGTACTCTCTTTTTTCAGCAATATTTATCAAAGAGAGTAGATGATCACTTGAGTAGAGACTTCTGTTTATAACATCTGTC
The DNA here is from genome assembly GCA_030522625.1 of Copidosoma aretas. Lineage (NCBI taxonomy): Eukaryota > Metazoa > Arthropoda > Insecta > Hymenoptera > Encyrtidae > Copidosoma > Copidosoma aretas. The sequence continues at coordinate 15,400 of JAPYYV010004868.1, forward strand.
AATCTCTCCTTTTTATTTGTTTGTCAAGCGTGGTTCACCATATTTAGTCGATGCAATCTATGCCATGATTCGCTTGCATCCTCCGATAAAAAAATCATAGGCACGGGAAACATTCTTGCTATTTGACAACCATGTATAAGCATTTATGCACACTTAGACTTTATTTAGCCCACGGATATAACTTATAAAAAATCTAGTAAGTATTTGTGCACAACTTTTCTAATTCATCTAGTAAAATTTCTTTCCTACATCGGAATAGTGCTAAGATGGTAGATTGATTGACGACTAGTTTTTCATTTATTCCTAATGCTTTAGCGAATTTTTTTGGATCTCCGAAGCATTTTCTAGCAAGGTTACCTGTATTTGTGGTCCCTTTTCCTTGAAGAACTTGGTCAACCCGTACACTAAATGCTCCGTACAAAATTTTTTGTACTTTTTGCTTCTGGTTTTGGAATTGAGCTAGAAAATATTGAATCATTACATTACAAAGAACCAACAAGAAAGTTTTAGCTCAAAACTGAAAGAACGTGAATTTTATTGGTATCTAAACTTTCAGTCTCATAACTACACGATGGCAAATGTATTTTCTTACTCGCCCATATTTTTATTAGACAACAGCAAAACCCAACGAAATAAACGCAGTTACCACTTTTTGTCTTTGATAACAATTTTTAGTGAAAGAATAAAATAATTAAGTGGAATAAAATAATTAAGTGAAGACCAAATTATTATAAAAGTGTATTTAAACACTAACTGCATTTAAAATTACTTAAATATCTGAGAGGCTTAAGAAAATAGAAAAGTAGATTTCGAAATTAAATTAAGCGCCATCAGCCTCTGTCGGTAAGTGAGCGATTTTTTATTGTTTATTTAAAAAGGGATGCAAAATCAGCAAAATACAAGATCACATGCCCTAGATAACATAATTATTTATTATCTTAAAAAGTTTGGAGTTGAAACGTGAACGACCACTTGAAAAATTCTTGCACCGACAGTTTTTGTTTGCTTCGATGCAAGAATTTTTGTTAGTTGTCGTTCACGTTTGAACTCCAAACTTTGTAAAGTAATAAATAATTATGTTATCTAGGGCATGTGATCTTGGGTTTTGCTGATTTTGCATCCATTTTTAAATGAACAATAAAAAATCGTTCACTTACCGACAGAGGCTGATGGAGCGAAATTTAATTTCAAAATCTACTTCTTCATCTCCCTAACGTGTCCAAGGGTAAGACCCTCAAAGAAGTATGTAATATTACACCGCACATTAAAAAAAATCGAGTCTTTTGATAATGCAATCGAGTTCGAGTTTTAACTGTAACTTCACATGAAATGTACATATACATAATACTGAGACTTTTATTCAACACGTCTAGAGCTATCATAATCGAAAGTTGGAAAGAGTTTGACCGAGGGCCATTTCCCGTATCCATCAAGGTCCTTTTGTATTATACTAAGTATATTTAGAAAAACTTTATATTTTGTAATATACAACACAATCTAATGTAGCAAAATAACTATGCATTAAAAACCTGTTATACGAAGTATACCAGGTATAATTGGAATACTCTGTCTAATACATACATGTTCGCATCTGAGATTACATTTAATGTGAAAATGATTAAAACTTAAAAATTTACCAGTCTCACTCTCCAGCTCAGCTTTTATATCATTTTTGCTTTTATTTATCTGTAAAGGTTTACTTATGTTCTTTTCTGCAATACTCAAAGCTGTACGCAAAACATCTATGTTTACATCTTCTTTTTCTAATAATTCAAGAGCCCTATTTCTAATTGTCGATGGACTAGCAGCATCTATCTGTACACGCTTTCTTCCAATATTTTCACACGACGACCTTTTAACTTTTTTTGGTCCACCACCTTTACTTTTCGGGGTTTCTTCCATAAGTAGAATGTATGATTTCTACGAATTTACACAAAGAAATTATCGTTATTATTATGTATTAGGGGAGTTGCAAGTGTTTACATACAGTATGAAAATATGCATACTATGTGGGTATGATTAGCATCATAATGGCAGTATTTGAGATAAGCTCAAACAAATAGTAAACAGTGCGAGGTGGAGTGTCATAGGAAAGGTATAACATAACCTATCTTCCAATCACTGTCATAACTGTTTATCTTGTGCACACACACATAACTTATAAACACACACAAGTTCTGAAGTAACAGAATTAAAAAAAAATTGTAAGATATACACAAAATAGCTAGTCTAATTTTATCACGATAGTTCCAGCTCAAACGTTAAATACAAAGAAACTACTGCAAGAAAACTATATACAGAAATATTTTGTACTTTCTTACCAATTTATAGAGAAAACAATTGAAGAGCTATTATGTAATACGTTTGACATTCAATGAATATTAGAAACTAATACAGGACACTTAGTTGAAAGGGGTCTAAGGTACCTGATGGCCTAGTTTACGTTTAAAGATCAGAATATCAATAAATTAGGGTCTTGGTACGATACGTTTAAAGGCATTTTAAGGCGTATACACCAACCAAATTATCGAAATTAAGATTACTTGCGTGAATAAGGCCGCGCCCACATATAAATGCTTTCGTCAGTTTCAGACGTCCGTCAGAATCGTGCCTAGTAATTTTTCTGCTACCAACTTCGTATAAATAAGCCTACAGTAAAAAGTAAATGTTTATGCAATGTATTACTGCAATTTTAATAGTAGAACAATGTACCTTGCACACCTGACATACACAAAATATATTATTGTACTCATAATAACTTAGTCAATAATATGTTAGTAGCATTAAAATGAGAAATCAACTGTCTACGCTATTGTTTCGAAACTCTAAATTTTAAGCATTAATTACTAACAAAAACTCAATTTAACACTAGATCTCGGAAGTTACATCCGTTTTAATAACATTTCATTGTTATTACGAAAATTTTTATAAAAATCAAAGATAAAAGTTATTGCTCTGTTTGTTATATATTTTTTTAAGGTAGAAAAAGTTGAATTTACGATTATAACCTAATTGAAGGTTAGGTACATTTAAATGCTATAAAAACGTCAATATTGTTATACAACCAACGAATATTACCCTAAATCACATTAAATAAGGTAGAATAACACAATAGATCACTTTTTATTACTTTCAGGGATTTTTTGGCAAAAATGGACCTTAAGTCGATTGATAAACGATATGAGAATATTACAAATAACAAAACTATTATACCTAACATAGAAAGTACAAATAAGTACTGTATTACAAACAAGAAGAAAAACCCGTAATTGACTTAATATTTAAAGGATATGTCAGCAAATTTGAACTTAAAGTTGTTTATAGGACTGTTGCACATGTAAACTACTTCATTACAATTCAATAGTTAATATTATAGTAGCTAATACTATTGTTAAGTAGCTCCACTCACGCATATTATTTTGATTTATCATATTTTATATTACATGTTCATACTTTAAAAAGGCTAAAGAGGTTGGTACAAACGTTAACTAATAGTAAATATTTTCATAACGGGAGCTGCTGTGGCAAGAAGTGCTTTAAATAAGCTAAATAACCAAAAAACAGCAAATTTTAAATTTATTTGAGGTTATGTAAGAATGTTTTTACACATAGTTAGCCAATATATGGGTTGTAGAGGAAATCTGATTGATAATAATTGAATAGTTGATAATATCTTAGCCAATATTACTGTTAAAATGCTTGGGTACCAGAAACTGCTCGTTTTTTGTTATTTTGAGGTTATGTCAGCAGATGTCGTATTAAGAAAGTTTGAAAAGGCTTCTTTAGGCTAAGTCTAATAAATACTCTTCATAAAGTTATTGCTGCTTCATCCAGAAAATTTTAAAATCGCATATCTTCACTTAGTACCAAATATGCAAAAATTTTGAGGTTATTATAATTTCAAGGCTTGGCACAAAGATCACCGATTTTGGCTATAGTTTTCCTATATTAAGCAACTCATCACCTGCATTTTCGAATAAAAATCATCCCGATATCACTTTCCAGTCAAGAGCTATGAATTGTTGAAAAAAAAAACTCAAAAAGACACACTGTGCGGTGCGGCCAAAAAAAAGGATATCGTGAATTTTTTGGGGAGGGGGGGGAGAAATATTTCAATTGATTTTTGTAGAGATTTTGACGTAAAATACTATGATTCTTATTCGTATGCTGTAAAAGTTGTGCTTCATTTATTAATTTAAAAATTGATGAAGAAAAGTCTTTCCTTTACTGTTTGCTTCACACGGTCTGTCCAGGGCATTTTTTACGATGTATACTTGTATAGTTTTTTGTTCCGGACTTAATGATGATAAAATGAGATTGAAGCGCAGTCTTGAAATGGTATGGTTCATCAGAAAATAGCTTTTAAATATAAAAAGAACCATTTTTTATGTATCTACCATCTTGAAATCAACAACACCCAAGAGCTTAAAATGTTTTAGCAATTGTTGCTTTTAGTCATTTTCATATGCCCTTACAATTTAAGCATGATGGGATTCAAACTGTTTGATTAATTACCATTTTTTTTTTTGACCATAATTGCAAAATGTGCCACTTTTTTCTGAACATTTTAAACTGTTCAAGCCAGGCCCGAAAACTCAAAGTAGTGATCAAGTTTCTGATGCCGCTTGAATTTTTGGAAAATATTGATTAGGACTGGTTTTATGACAATTTATTTACACCCACCTTTTAATACTTGACGTATAAAACTCTGCCACTATTTCGGTTTTTAATTTTGATATTCCAGCTTTTTTCCATTTCATATTGCTGGAAAGAAAGGAAGAATTAGAAAAAATAGATTGTCTTACGACCTTCTGAAGTCAAGATAATTTTTTTTCTAAAAAAGTTTTCATAGACTTTATTTAATAACCGCTCTGGCTGAAATTTGCACATATTGCTATTTAATAGTTCTTTTATCATACGAAAAATAATGATTGTTGCTACGTGGCCCGCTAATAAGTCAAAAACAGTGAAAAAACCACCGTCGAGCGGGCAGTGGCGCCTGATGTCAAGTATATGTACTATGTATAGCGGTGGCAGCGTGCAGCCGAGGTGCTGCGGCACACAGTGGGAGATTGCGGGTTTCGAGTGATCAAAGTCTAATATCTCAAGAAGAAAAAACGAAATCAACAAAATTGTATTTGTAGCTTAAAGCAAAGATAATAGAAAATAGTGGAAAACTATAGATAATTATGAGCTGCCAAACCCTAACCTAAAAATATCAAAATTTCGCAAAAATATCAAATTATTTTTTTTAGAAATTAAAAGAAATACTTTAATCACTTTATAAACGACTTTTTAGTAACATTCTAAATTAGGATCCCAAAAATTTAAATATACAACTTCGTAACATAACCTTAGAACCAAAAATTCTGGGTTTTTAATGTTAAAAATTTAATATCTTGAGGAAAAGAAGAAATAATTTGTGAATTTTTGTTGTAGCATTAAGCTTGGATATAAATGAAGAAGAAAAACTATAGGAAGTCATGAGCTGTTAGATCCTAACCTGAAAAATATCAACATTTTAATTTAATTTTTTTAATATAAACTCGCTGTTTCCCAGGTTACTGGGTAAAAAAGCTTGGGATTTAGGTTATGTAACTAATTTTATAATAATTTATTAATATATTTTTAAATTATCTTGCTGTCCCCCGGGTACTGAGGTACGATGATTAGGATTTAGGCTATATTGTTATTTTTGAAATAAAAATTTTATTAATATGATAATAACTCGGTGTCCTCTGGGTTACTGGGTTAAAAAGCTTGGGATTTAGGTAGGATGTTATTTTATAATCATTCATTTACTTACTATAATATCAACTCATTGTCTCCCGGGGAACTGGGTTCAAAAGCTTTAGATTTAGGTTATCTTGTTATTTTTACAATAATTAATTCAATCATTATAGTATCAACTCGCTTTATAAGTATAAACAAATACATGTATATGGGCATACATGTGTATACGTGTGTGTGTGTGTGTGTGTGTGTCAACAATATTCAAGTAGATTGAGGATATGTTCATTTCAGTATTTAATAATTCAAAGAAAAAAATGTAATACGCTAGTATGATATTCCATATACAAGTGCGTTATCGGATCCACATGCATACAATTAAATAACAATTTGAAGCTACTTTACACAAATAATATTATTAAAGTTGATAAGCCAATTTACGGGCGGTATAACAAATTTGAAATTTTTAAATAGTTTTATATACTTTTAATTCAATGTAAATTGATACGAAAATATTAGTATAAACTGTGATGACGAATAATAAAATAAAATAAAATTGGTGATACTCGTAATCAATGCCAGCAAAGCAGATTTTGAGGGTGATTGAATTTTTTTTTATTTTTGACAAAAATTTTTGAATTATTCTGTGTTATTTCAATAGTTTCGAGGTTAGGATGTAACAGCCAGTCTTTTTCTATAATTTCCCTCCATTATCTATGATCTTACCTTTAAGCTTTAACTAAGTTGTTTCAAATATCTGCTATCTTTCTTGACATAATAAGTTTTATAATATTAAAAACCTAAAATTTTCTGTTCCAAGGTCATGTTAGGAAGTTGTAAGTTTGATTTTTTGTGGTATTTGTTGTAAATAATAATAAAAGAGTGATTTTGAAGGTGATTGAACTACTATTTTTAGTGTTTGATGAAATTTTTCGATTTTCTTGTGTTATTTCTATATTTTTGAGGTTAGGGTTTAACAGCCGATCGTTCGCTATAATTTTTTTCCGTTCTTCATGTTCCTTGCTTTGAGCCCCAACAATCTTTTACAAATTACCTCTTCTCTTTCTCAAGATACTAGGATTTCAACATTTAAAATCCAATAATTTATGTTTTAGAGTTATGTTAGAAAGTTGTAAGTCCAACTTTTTGTGATACTAATTATAAATATTATTATATAGTTGTTTAGAAATAAGTTCAATAACTTTTTTTATTTATAAAAAAAAAATTAAATTTTTTTGCGTTATTTTGATATTTTGAGGTTAGGATTTGGCAGCTCTCACGTTTCCCTACAGTTTTTCTCTTTTCTCTATAATTTTAGCTTTAAGCTTTAACAAAAATTTTGTTGTTATCTTTTTTTCTTCTTAAGGTATAAGATATTGAACACTTAAAATCCGAAATCTCCCAGCGTGCGGCGTGGCGGTGGCGACAGCAACTCAGTGAAAAGTTGACAAGTGGATTCAGATCATTTATACTCGCCTTTGCAGCTAATACTAAGCTTTTCAAGCACGTACGAAAATCCTTTTGTAATTGATTTAGGGTAGCTTAACGATGTGTAGTCTAATGTAGTCACTGTTTTTACGTGTGATGAATTAATCTGTTACTAACTCCATCTATTTGCTTAGCAACTAATATCTTGTTCTTTTTAACTACAATACCTATTACTAATCATACGCCTACTAGTGAAATCATTTTTAAGTTTATCTATTGAAAATGATATAGAGATGAATGTTATAAGACAATAAGCAATTTATATACATGTATATTTGAATATATTTATTTGACAGGAAAAGAGCTGGAAATTCTATAATAAAAAGAAAACTGAAAACAGTAATGAAGCAAAACGTTACTCGAACTGCAACGTATTTGTCGTGAGGTTCAGTATTAGGACACTATGAGATAAGTACCAAAAGCACTTCTTAAACGTGGTGACACCACTATCATATTAAAATTTAAGTAAATTAAAAATGCAGCATGCTATCTAATCCAAAATGTAGATATCCACTGTGCACAACTTTATTATTTGAATAATGTAAAAAAATTTTGTGTGACTGATAGAAAAACATGTGTTGTATGATTCTCATTCTTACCAAGGAAGCATAAACACTTGTACGAGGTTGAGAACTGCCGATAGTGTCTGGGTTATCATGTCTGGGTTTTTTTTATAACCTCAAAAAATAGGTAAAATAATTCAGTTATTCTTTAAAATCACAAAAAAAAAATTGTTCAGCGGACTAGGCCATGTGTATCTTATGTATTTGGGGTCACTGAGTCTGAACCAGTGGTCCATTTGACCTTACCAGGTCAGAGTTTCTTTATAACCTCAAAAAAATGACTAAACACCCAGTAACTTCTTTTAACTGTATACCAACGCACAAAAACTGTATTGTCTATTGGACTGCATCATGTTTATCGTATATTTCTGGAATTTAATAACTTGGATCTAAAGTCCGTTTGTCCCCATTACATTCAGGTTTCTCATAACCTTTAAAAATTCGACAAGAAATCAATTGAATCTTGCAATTTGTATCCTTTAACTCTTCAATAAAAATAACCTAGTATCGATTCAACTCAATAGCCCCTTCATTTTGAAATCTTATCTATAAAAATATCATGTAAAAGTGTATAAGAAAATGAAATATGTGGGTGGTGAATGAATAAATTTTTTCAGCCATTTACGTATAAAATGTTTGAGTACTATCGCTTTTAATAAAGTATTTACGTTACTAAGTACATTGATAAACTTGTGGTTTCGTAAAATTTTAATGTTTTATGCTTAGTCTACTCTTAGCTTAAGCCAGGAAAATCGACGTGGACATAGTAGACTTCTGCTCCGTTTAGGGTGCTGGATTAGCATTAGGACCCTTGTCTCTCACGTCCCGGAGTGCTGGATTAGATTAAGTTCCCTCGCCTCTCACGTCTCAGGGTGCTGAATTAGCGTCAGTCCCCTCGACTCTCACGTCTTGGGGTGCTGAATAAGTGTGAGTCCTCTCGCCTCTCTCTTCCCGGTGTGCTGGATTAGCGTGAGTCCCCTCGCTTTTCACGTCTCGGGGTGCTGCATTAGCGTGAATTTTCTCATCTCTCACGTGTTTAGGTGCTCAGTTGGCGTTAAGCTCCTTGCTTTTAATTTTTTTACAGTTATTTTAAGAAATGTTCTCATCATTCTTGATTTTACTGTATCGCTGTCTTTTATCTTTGAAACTTCTGCGTAATGGTTTTCTCTTACGGGGATTTTCTGATACCTTTGCTTCTCTTTTTAAATTCCAGCAGTAATCAGCCAACATGTTTTCATTCAATCTTCCTTGATAACGGCGCTCCATATATTTTAAGTCCTGGTGAAAACGTTCACCTTGTTCTTTACTATAGTCTTCTTAGTTTTCCCGGAACTTATCAAGGTGTGAATCTAAAAAATGCAGTTTTAAGTTCATATTACAGCCCAGAATACCGAAATTTCGAACCATTTATTTTACTATTTTTTCATAATAATCACTTTTATGATTTCCCAAATAATTTGTTGCAACATTTTTAAAGCTACACCAAGCGGCTTTTTCATTAGTACTTATATTACTTGTAAACTGCTTGTCACGAAACATTTTGCCAATTTGTGGTCCATCAAAAATTCCTTCATCTATTTTAGCATCAGATACATTTGGAAACTTACTTTTCAAACATACAAAGCAATTGCCTTGTTTATCCAGAGCCTTCACAAACTGTTTCATAAGACCTAACTTTATGTGTAGTGGAGGAAAAAGAATCTTTGATGGAGCAATTAAGGGTATGTTAATGACGTATGCAGTTCCAGGATCAAAAGAAGTCCTTTTTGGCCAGTCAAGTATTTTAAAATGTTGTCTTCTGTCTCTACTGACCCACAAATACAAATAGCAGGGATGTTTAGTGAAACCGCTATGTTGACCAAGAATCATGGAGAGAATTTTCAGGTCACCACATACGTGCCACCTGTGTTTTGAATACAATGCTGATGTTGGCGTATTGCTCTTTTATTACTGTTGAATGAGCTACTGAAACTGCTGCAAATTTATTTGTGTTATGTAGTAAAACCGCTTATAAACTACGCTTTGAAGAATCAATAAAGAATCTCCATTCTTCATCTTTGTATACATTTTTCGTTATTTCATTCATAAATCCGTTTACATCATTACAGTAATATAATGATGAGTTAGTGTCACGGGAAAAATATTGTATACAATTTTTTTCTTTATTTTGATATACTGTTACATTTGTACCTTTTTCTAATACATTTCTTTGTTTAAGATCAGAAGCTCAAAACTCGACAGCTTCTTTCGACAAACCTAAATCTCGTATAAAGTCACTTAACGCTGCTTGTGTATACTTCTTTGCAACTGCATTGTCATCTTTTCCACCACAAACAAAGTTATCATCGGTATCACTATCATTTGATTCTACTTCTTCTGTGTCCTCTTCTTCTTCGCTGTTGTTATTGACTTTTGCTTCATTGTCCCCTTCATATTCTGTAACAACATTTTCGATTATAATACCATTTTTTCCACAGAGTTATTCTGTATATTGTGGTCTCAACATGCTACTTATATTTTGATAATAAATTTTAGATAGTGAGGATTGGTTAAAACCTGCAACGTTTATTTGACAGAAATGACAATCTTTTTTAGAATTTGGCCTATTCTACCTCACTGGAACTAAAAAAATAAGCTTACTAGTATCTTTATCTTTAAGCCAGCAAGTAAACATCATATAGCAAGGTCCACATATTACGCTTAGCACCCATTGCATAACTTCATCTGATATTTTTGACCCAAAACAGTCCTTATGTGCACTCTTCACTTTATCGCTTATTTTTCTACGATTTTTTTTTAATACGTACTTGCCACAAACGTAACAAAAATTGTTTGTATCATTTTTACATGGACTGCTATATAAGTTCCTTGTAGTTTCTTCACTCAACTCTAGCCAAGTTACGAACTGATGCTGAGCTGCGGTTGCTTGACAACGACGTCTGCGGGCCCGCTTTCCCACCCTGACCAGCCGCCGATACTGATGTTCTGGGCCTCTGCATCGTAACACGATTTTTCCGTGTGTCTGCCATGATGGCGTGGAAGCCATGACCCAGGGACTCTACCGGATCATGGAATTACTTCGTTACCCACCGTCACCACGTGGAGGTGCCCTAGGCACAGACACACTGAAAATGTTTTACGACTGAAAAGGAAATTTGCTTGAAATTTAATACTCGTCGTAATTTCTGGGCAAGGCTAAATAAGTTTAGGCATACAATGCCTAAATAACTAAATAACAATAATCCCAGCCCTAAGCAAAATATTGCGCTGTCATAAAATTTATGACTTATGAAATAACGTTGACGTTTGTTTTAAATGTCATGGTGCTACAGACTGCATATCTAGATTGACAAAATACGCATCCGACACAAAAATACTAGGATCAAAAACTTGAATGAGCGTAAGTCAATTCTAAAGATATATAACGTGAAAGGGTTATTGGGTATTTGACTTTCTAGACATATTTTTGAGGGATGTTATTATGTTTGAAGCTGCAAGATAAGGGGCCAAAACCACAAAGAAAATTCAATAAAAAAATTGATTTTTTCGAAATTGTCCATCATGTAGTTGAATACTTGAAAGGCTTTCGGGTACAAAAGTAAAGGTGTTATGTATACGGTTTTCGTATTATGAAGTCAATTTTTCCATGATAAAGTTTTTTTTTTTTATGTAAAGTATTTCAAAAGTTGAAGTAAAAACAAAATTTAGGTTTTTTGGATTTTTTTTTTTGAGGTTATGAGGAAACCCTTACCTAATAGGGTCAAACGGACCACAGGTTCGGACTCAGCAATCCCAAAAACATAGGATACACATGGTCTAGTCCGCTGAAAAATTTCTTTTTGTTTCTTGTTATTTTAAGGAATAACTGGGCATTTAGACCTGTTTTTCGAAGTTATGAAAAAACCCTAACACGGTAGGGTCAAATAGATCACGGATTTCGATTAAGCGACCCCAAAAACATAAGACGGACATGGTCTAGTCTGCTAAGCAATTTTTTTTTTGTCAAGCTGTGTTATTTATAAATCAATAGTAATGAATAGAACTTAACATCATTTTCTGATAATTTAATATTTGCTTTTCTGACTTATATTACCAGAATAAATAATGTATCATATGTATAAACAGTGACTTCATTCGACTACAAATCGTCAAGCTACCCCAAATCAAATACGAAGGGATTTTTTTACTTGCTCCTGAAGCTAAGTAAATGCTGTTCAAGCGAGTAAAAATAATTTAAATGCACTCTTACTCTTTTCATCTAGCTGCCGTCACCGCTGCTGTGCCGCCGCTATATGGGGAGATTCACCTTAACGGCCCCAGCGCCACCGCAAACGACCCGCTCTAGTGCTTAACACAACATTTTGACTGCGTTGTTTTGGCATTAAAACATGGATAAAAAAATAAAAATAGTATCTGTTCTGAAGCATCTTGACCTAAGCTTACGAATGGAATTAATTATTCTCGCAATATTTCTTTATTAAACTTCGACAAACGCAAATTAAAAATAAAAACGTGTTTTCAGCATGATCTTCAATTTTCTTAATTTTCTCGACCATACAGATCGAAAGATCGCGTTTTTTTACTTTGATATGGATTATAAAAAAATATGTGTTTCTCGTTTTTTACGAATGATTAAATGCGAAAAAGAATTAAATTTTAATTTGCATTTTTCGAGGTTATGTAAGGAAAAATAGTGAATATAATTAATGCCATTCGAAAGCTTAGGTCAGGACGATTCAGAATACATATCGTTATTTTTTTTTTTATACATGTTTTGATGACGAAACAACGCAGTCAAAATGTTGTGGCCGCTTGCGGCGCACAGTGGGGAAAAAGTGACTTTTTCGTTTCAAATCAACTTTCCGGCCAAATTTTTGTAGTTATTAAGTGCATTTTTTTGAAAATATTTGTCATTGAATTCTCTACAGATTTCTCTGAACGGATTTGGTATTTAAGACCTATATTTTTTTTAATGAACCCTATAACTTAAAAAAAATCGTGCTCATTATATTTTTTTACGATTGCGCTTCCTGAGGTGGTATAATATAGGGTAAAACTGCTGTTGGAGGGGTTTTTGGGGTCGCTTAATACGAATGTTTAATTAAAAAGCCAAAATTTAGAATGGCGCATTGAATATGGCGGGCAGAAATTTTTTTAAATTAGTAAAATTCGTAAAAAAAATTTTCAGGGGTTTTTGGGGTCTCTGAGTACGAATTGGCAATCAGACATCCTCAATTCGGAATGGCGGATTCAATATGGCGGACAAAAATTTTTTTTTAATCTGGAAAATCAGTAAAAAAATTTTTTTAGGAATTCTTGAAGTCTATGACAACGAAATTGCAATCAGATAACCACAATTTGAAATAGCGGATTCAATATGGCGGATAAAAGGTTTCCTAAAATTAGCAAAATTCGTAAAAAAATATTTATAGGAGTTTTTGCGGCTACTTGTTAAGAATTTGCCATCAGATGACCAAAATTAAATGTAGTGGAATCAATATGACGAGCGACAACTTCTTAGAAACCAGTAACATTCGTAAAGAAACTTCTATAATCGTTTTTGGAATCGCTGATGACGAATTAGCTGTCAGATACTTAAATTCAAGATGGCTCATTCAATATAGCTAACACAAATTTTAAAAAACCTACAAAATTTGTCATTAAAAGTGTAGAGGGGGTTTTGTGCCCTCTTATTACGAATTTTCTGTCTACAACTATAAATTTAAAATGGATAACGAAATTACACTAACACACAAATTAGAAATCGTATGAAAAAACTGTTACAAGCTGTTCTCGTACACTACTTACATGATTCATAATGAGTTCCAAGAGACACGAATTAAATGTTTG